>JAFIRS010007345.1:0-26025 GCA_018342105.1 Gonioctena quinquepunctata | reverse complement strand
AGACCCCCCCTGGCAAGTTTCCCGTTGATGCTGACGTAGATTATCACTACGAGGAAATTTTTTACCAACAATCACACGAATACATTTCAGCAACTTGTTTTCAATAGATCACGGGAGGAGACACTGATTCAAAATACTTTTTCCGGGAATTTTTCCCAAATGAAATATCCCCCCCCTCAAACAAGTCCGATGCGATGCGAACCGTAGGGGATTTGAGGGGATTCTTTTGACATTAAAAGGACGCATCAATAATCGATTTCATTCTAGTTTTTCAAGGACGAACGCCCTCCTTTTTTTGAGGAAGCAAGGATTCATGAAGGTCATGACTACACAGAATATGTATGCCTGCCACAACATTAGTCAAGGTAAAACCCAAACATCGAGATCAAATTTTTGGGGTTCCCGGGAAAAATCCAACATCAAAACTCAAGGTCAAATCTCAAACCCCAAAACTTAATGTTATGAATCTCAAGGTCATATTCAATCAAACTGAAGTCGAATCTAAAAAGCCGACCAAACCCAATGTCAAAACTCAATGAAAAATTCAAAGTCAAATCTAAAAGTCAAATCTCAAGGTCAAACACACACACACTGCACACCTGAACCATTCAAGGTCACACGTGATCATAGGTGGGGAGACCCAAAAACCGGGCTTAAATCCCCTTTACTCTTTATACTTTTCCCTGAAACATCATGAAGGTACCCCAATGAGAAATTATATTCATAACTTGAATAATTCGATGAAATACCAAGATTTTAAAGAAGAAAATAAAAGAAACACGGGTTATAAAACCCCAATTTTTCAATAAAAAATTCTCAATCTGACGACCAATCACATATGACCAAATAATTTTAAATGTTTGCTGATATTCTCTTCTTTTGAATCTCTTTTTGTACTTTATTTTCCGAATATGATCTTGATCCCATCCATTTTTTTATCAATCCCGTTGTGTTTTACCAGATATAGAATACTTTATTCCTCCCTTTACTTTACCCTTTCCCCCTTACTGGTACCATAAAATTCAATTTGGAATGTTCGGGTTATAACTATTTGGGAATAGCGTGAATAATTCTGATTCAGTCAGCCGTCTTGAGGAATGAGGCATTTTTAATTTCTAATGAAATTATGGCTGGCTATCAAGAATGTTACAGAATTGTGTATGAATTCATGTAATAACATCTAAAATGACCAGGTTGAATCATTCAATCTTGAAAAAACGAATCTTCAACGTAATTGATTTTTCGAAGAGTATTCAGAATAGAGCTTGATTTAGGAAAATGATACGTCTATTCAATACATTTGATTCACCATTTACCATCAGGTGACAACAACATATAACTCCGAAATGGATGAAATTTATATCAAAAATCATCAAACTATCAATTTTTCATAAAACGGCCCTGCATTCTGATATTCTTCACCCCAAAAATCCTCACAATAGGAATACAGTGCGACTAAATCGTCAGTCATTTCAAAGGAAAGAAGATCATATGGAACAATGAAAAAATTTTGTCACATGAATTATCTACAAGCGAATATTCAAATCCATTTATCTCAAACGAATATTTTCTCAGAAGCAATGAGTATCGCAAACTTGAATTCATTTGATGGTATACCTACTTTTGATTCTGATTCGCAACATAATAATGCCGATGTTTCTTATTCTTCTTCAGTTTTTATTTATATCTTACGGAAACAAAAGTCGAAAAATATTCCATATGAGTTCGTGAATCTATCAAGTCAACTAAACATAATTCCCTTCACCTCATCCAAATACACTTTCTTCCAGGAAACAGAAGCCCTCGCCACAGTATCGCACCAACAGATTCAAACCGAAGCCCTAGAGGCAACATCGCCCCAGAGTCCATGTCCAGGAGAACCAGTCCCTGTGGCAGTATAGCCGGTGATTCCATCCCTGCCGGTGAAAGGAGTCCAAGAGAAAACATTGGTCCAGAAAACGGTGGCAACAGGAGTCCAAGGGGAACTCTGGCAAAGAATGATCTTTTTTCGAAGGAGTCGGAGAAAAGGAGTCCTAGGGGAAGTCTCACTCCTACGTTCCGGAAGCCATTGACTACTGGAAGGAGAGCTAGTGCAGATAGTTCGAAAAGTGAGTTTGTTAAAGATATTTCCGTTGGAAAATGTGAACTGTAGTTGGAGTAGAGTATTTCTTAGCCCTGTCGTTTTGGTCAATCTGCTCATTTGACAGCTATTTGTATGACTACTTCGAGCAGATGAAATTACGAATATATCCTTCGAGTTGAAGAAAAAAGGTGGTTTCCAAAGGCTATGACCTCCGAATCATGTATACTGTGCCTGAAACTTCATGAAGGTACTCGATGAGAAAGTATATCAATAACTGTAGGATAATCTCGATGAAAACCAAGTATTTTATAAAAGGAAATACAAGAAAACACTGGGTGGCAATATATAACCCAATTTTCCATCCCAAGCAGCATTATAGTGACAGAAATTGATACTGCAACTTAGACGCGGTGGTTATCACGTAAACACCACCAAATCTACCACTATACAGTAAGAATAACTCAAATTTTATATGTGTATGGTTGTAGTCACGTAATTCCCATCTATGGTAGCCACTCCACAGTTCTATAACTTATTTGTGTCATTTGAGGTGTCTGAAACAGTATGGCCACTGAGCAAATCACTTTAAAGGTTTTCAAACTTACAAGTGGAGAATAATCGTTGCGGTAACCATCCTGTACCACTTGAATATCACTTAGAAGTCACAGTCAGTTTCAAGAGAGTATGATAGTTTCGGTGACGTTATGGTAACTTCCATAAAGCCTTCAATGTGGCGGACACTTAATTGTGATATGTGGTGATGGTTGCCACGTTTTTGCATCTCCATAAGTGATAACCTTCAAAATTCACCATTCCGCGCGATGACGAAAGCTAACCTAAATTTTCTCAAATTATTTTATTGTGGCTTACAAAAAGTTTGTTTACCTGTTACGTGAAACATGAATGATTTCATTCAATATGAGATGGGTTATGCGTTTTCAATAGACAATTTTCCTCGATTCTGAGGTGACCGTGGATTGGTCCGTGCGATGACGGAAATTAACCTAACTTTTCTCAATTTATTTTATTGTGGTTTACAAAAAGCTCGTTTTATCTGTTACGTGAAATGTGAATGATATACATTCAATATGAAATGGGTTATGCGTTAATAGACAATTTTCCTTGATTATGTATAAAAAGGTTAGTTTGAATAGATCGGAACTCTGACTTGTGCTCCTGCTTAATATTTATACTTTTATTGTTAATTCTGTTTGCATAAATGCCATAGTTTTCATTACTTGTTAATTGATTATCGTTACTTGATAATTGTTGATTGGAGCTGCACAAATCCACTATACCTGCTACATGTCCTTTTTAAACAATTAATGAATATGTACCCGCAATTTCGAAGTTCAAACTTTGAAGTGGCAGGTTATAATAGCCCGACGTGTTTCCCCCCTTTCAAGGGTATGAGACCTATTGTAATTTTAAGGTTATAACTTTGAAGTGGTGAGTAATGGGCCTGCGACGTGGGTGCCACTTTCCAGTGGTGGAAAAAATAATATTCAGTTCCACTGGGCACCTTATGATGGGAGAAGCTTTGATTTACACTTTCTGCCACTTTAAAGTTATATTCTGCAAAAGCCGCCATATTTACAGGAATATGCTGGGTCGCCATTATCAGAAAAATGATCAAAATATTCAATTAAGATTTATTTGTCATCAGCACTGCATCGAACGTAGTAATTTGTTACGTAAGTATTTGTTTCAACTAACCAAGATTGATAAAACAATGTTTGAGGGATTCAAGTACATAATTTCAGAGGCGAGTTATTTTCAAAATTATAATGTTTTCCTTAAATAAAGTGTATTCAGATGGCGCGTGCTCACAATCGAGCTACAACACCCATATTTCACATAAAACTTCCAATCGCTTTAATTTTATCCCGATCAGAAGTATTCAAATTCAATATTCTTACGCGTTCATATGTTAAAGTTGATCGGGGGTTAGAAATGAATCAGGCAAAATGAAAGAATGAGGAACATTCATCACAAAAATATGTTGCTGAACAGAGATCGAGCTACATATCAGTCAGTTGTTTAACGTGTCTAGTGTCGGCCACTACATATCCACGTTTTTGTCAGGTGACCACAACGTGGTAGGAATGTGGCTATCTGAGATCCAGGAGCGTAGATCGGAACGTAGCAGCCAACAAAAAAGTGATCCCCATTTTGGTAGCCGCCGCGTGATAGAACCGTGGATATAACGTGGCAGTGGTTGTGGCCAAACACTTCAAAGTTTTCCAGAATCGTGGCCGCTACGTTTTGTCCACTTGAAATGCTACTTGAGATACAAATTATCAATCTGACGACCAATCACGTATGACCAAATAATCTGAAATGTTTGCTGTATATTCTCTTCTTGATTCTCTTCGAACATATTTTGGCCGAATATGTTCATTGATTCCATCCATTATTCATCAATACCGTTGTGTTTTTTCACATATAGAATACATATTCCTTCCTTCGTTAACTTATCTCCGACTTGCTGGTACCCTTAAATTCAATTTGGAATGTTCGGGTTATAACTATTCGAAAATAGCGTGATTCATTCTGATTTACTCAGCTGTCTTGAGGAATAAGGCATTCCTAATTTCCAATGAAATTATAGCTGGCTATCAAGAATGTTACAGAATTGTGTCTCTTATTGCAGATATGTCTATCCTGGGACTGACATTCAAAGTTGGTAATATTTCAGTTGCAGTAGTTGAGTTGAGATGGCGTTAGCTCCATTCTGCTAATTTGATCCCAGCAAATATTTTTGAATGGAAATATGTTAATTGTTTCAATCAGGTAACGCAGACAATGAACATTGTCTGCTTGGCCTACCCTGTACTGATGAGGGGCAAATATAATAGCTTGAGTGAAGTGGTTGATGTTTATCCATTTCGCAACAATCATTCGCAAAGTACTTTGTAGGACTTTGCACGTTTATCCATCGGATGTCATTCAACGTCCGTCGAGGCATAAGCCAGGTTTTTTCTTTATGGATATGCTACCAACATAAAGCTATTGTATAAGTTTCTGTAGTGAGTTGTTTCGAGGAATACTTTTTTTTTCATTTTTTATGAAATTATGGCTGGCTATCAAGAATGTTACAGATTTTTGTCTCTTATATCATATATACAGTCTCTGTTATGAAGTTGGCTACATATGAAAAAAAAATTGTTATTGAAATCTCTGAAAAACTCTGATTGCGGTTCGTTTCTGCATGTCTGACAACGAAAAAATCCGTAGCGACTAGTATCACGTGACCTCAGATTTGGCGGGAATCGAGAAAAAGTTGTCTGTGGTGCCGAAAAATGGGTACCAATAATACCATTCCATTCCTCTACCCTTACTATGAAACATTATAAGGTGAGTTGGGGCAAGTGCACCTCCAATATTGATTAGTGATACTTCGAAAAATCGTACTTGTTTAATTTGATGGGAAAACCAGTCAACAAATTTTCTGAGTAATCATTGAAATGTTAAGCTTCAATAATCCGAATATCTAGGTAGTTTATCGAAATCTGAAATTTTTGTGATTTTTTCTATTTTATTGGGTTTAAAAACGCACATGCCCCATCATTTGGAGCAAGTGCGTCTTCAGATGTGATAGAGGTGTGTGATCGTATATTGAAATATTCCGGGGTAAGAGCATCTCATTGCAAATTTCTTTTTTCCCCTCGATTTCACAGAACTGTAATATCACCACCCGTTCAGAAGTAATGAACTTCTTTCTCAGAAGGAACAAATTTGTCATATTATCAGAAAAACTATATTTCATAGAAACAATAACGAATAGGTTCTAGAATGAACAATTGATTGGTTTATTGAATATTGAACATATGGAAAGGAATCTCAAAGCGTATTTCATCTCTGCGAGCAATCTTCGGTGTGGGTAGAAGTGAAACTATATCACTTTCCAAAACTACCGACGAATCTTCAACTGTAGGGAATGTTAATATGGACTTTTCTTTGGGAAAAGTATTTTTCCTTGTAAATTCCACAATAATAACATCATTGGTGATATTGGCGATTTGGCCCAAGTAATGCTTGATGCTTTTTTTCCCTGGAAATTTCACCAACACCCAATCATCAATATTCATGTCACTAACATTTTTACCCAAGGTTTGCCAGTCATCCTGTTCACTTTGAATATCTTCGGCAATATCATTGCTGAATTCTTCTTCGCTAGTCAATATTGTATTGTCTTTTTCTGATGATGACGACCATTCATCAGTTGTTTTTCCCTTTCTATTCACTCGTTTTCGGGATGAATCGTCATTCTCTATGAGACCAGGATCTTTACCGACTTCATCAACATCAGGTTTTCTCATTTTAGTTTTCGGTTTGTTCAATGATTCATTCTACCCTTTCAATCGCTGGATCACATCATTGCTTGTTGCCACCTCTGCGCCATTACAAACCTTTCTTTTGGGCTTCTTAATTTGCTGGGTTGAATTTGTGGAATTTTTTACAGTTCTGAGAAGGAGTGCCTCGAATGAAATCATCATCGTTTGCATCGTTTGGCTTACTTCTAGAAGGTTCCACTGTTTTTTCAACTTCCAAAGAAAAACTTGCTGATATGTCTCCAGAAGTACTTGCTTGGATGTCTCTATCACTATTTGTTGATGGACAGTTTGAACGATCAATTTCCATCTGTTTGTTTGGCGGATCTGTATGCATTTGAATGGGAGGATCGACATTGTTTTGACCGGAGACATCTTGACGTGCAGTAACAATATTTTGTGATGTTTCCCACCTTCTGAGAGCTTCCGCATCGTAGAGTTCTTCTGGTATGACTTTATCCCTCCTTTTTCAACCCGCTTTTGATGATATCTGCACTTGTTCCTAGCCAAACTCGACCTATCAATGAAGAAAATGGTTTCTTAGGAATTTTCATTCCTTGGTGCTCCCTTTTCCACTTCACTAATTTAGCATCCCAAGAAGATTTTGAGGAACGAAACACAGCTAGGTCAAGTGGTTGGAGTAAGTGAGAAGAGTGTGGAGGCAACTTTAATATAGTGATCTGCTGTTCAATTGCTGATTGAATCACCCCAACAGTTATGTAGGTGGAATGTCCATCATGAATAAGGAGGATTGGTCGATCCGTACCAATATTTGGAATGAGGGTTCGCTTAAAATAATTTTTGAAAACCTCAGTTTCCATCCAACCCTTCTTTGTAGCTGCGTAAGCTGTTCCTGGATATTCTGATCCTTCTGATCCTACCCATTCATTCCATATGCTCTTTCCTTTGAATACAATCAATGAAGAAGCACTACAAGCCATCAACACAGTAGTGTTTTCACGTCCCGGCCCGTTTGTTGTTCTTGTGGATGGAGCACCGATTTTCCCAACTACTTCGACGGATCTGAGGAAAAACTGGATTCGTCTAAATTCCAAATCTGGCTCGGTTTATCATTCAATCCCAAGTCATCCAAGTTTTTTTTCAGTAGCTTGAAGTATTATTGTATAGTGAAAGGGTCTACGGATTTCTTCCGAGCCACTTCTACACTTTGAGGCTTCTTTATGAAAAGCCTATGTCTCTTTCTGAAATTGATAAACCAGTCTGAACCTGGCCTACCATTTCTGAATTGTGTGTTTATTTTATCTTCCAACACAAATCTCTCAACTAGGTCCATTACTCCTGTACGAGACAGACCAAAGCCCCACTTCTCCATACAGCAGAGGCCATCTGCTAATTGCTTTTCCAGTTCTATTGGAATGTCGGGTTTTCTACCAAAACTTGAACTTTTGTCCCCCTTTCTTCCTTTGACATGGTCCTTCAGTGTAGTCACTGGCTCATGAAGTTCACTGGCTCTCTTGAATGTTGATACTCCTGCTTTTATATCATTTACGGCTTGTTGTAGAGTCTCTAGTTTGTATTTTTTCGCGCGATCACTCTTTCTCTCATAATTTCGAACCATGTTTCGAAATCTTCCTACAATAAATAACATGTGTAAGTAGTTTTATTCTATAACCAAATTGCTTACGAGAATAGGGAACAAGTGCGCCTTCAGAACGCACTTGCCCCAGTCTTAGGGAACGCACTTGCCCCCCGAGGCTTTTTTTGAAGAGTTGTACCACCGTATTGATTCCGGAATTCTTCAATTTGGATGATTCTTTCTTCAATAGATAGGGTATACCTTATATTTGGATTTCGAATGGAGTTATCCACCCATGCGGGTAGAAAAATAGGGGATAATTGATATTTCACTTGTGAACATTGGCACACACATATGTAGTTGACAATGACAGATCGCTACTGACATTATTTTTGTTCCACATCTGTCAAAATCATTATATTCTATGAGAGGATGGAATAATATACAAAGTAATGAAATAAACTAACCATAACAACAAAAATAATTTATATTACAACAAATAGTGAAAGTAGATAATCATCGATTTGTTGAAAATATGAACAGGATGTTCATAAAATCAGATGTGGAATCATCTGCGACTGAAAGATAAACTTCAGTTACTATCTTCCATCGTCAAGATAACTCTTTGTGGGGTATTCATGTTGAAAAGGGAAACATTCTCAATTGAATATTGATAGAAAGATTTTTCTGTGAATTGAAAAATCCACGATTAAAATGAAGTTATTTTTTGGGAATGTCTAACAGAAAACAACTACTTCCCCGGCTAAAGCTTTATTTTAATCGTGGATTTTTCAATTCTCAGAAAAATCTTTCTATCAATATTCAATTGAGAATTTTCCCTTTTCAACATAGATAATCATATTATTCAACTGGGTAAGTAAGTATTTTGGAAGTAATCGAAAAACGAGTAGGTAGTAATTAGTAGATTTCAACCACAAAAATATTGAAAAATAGAAACTTTTCAACAGAAAATAATTAAACTGACGAATTACGGAATTGAAAAGTAAAAAAAAAAAAGAACCTTCTCAGTTTCAGTAACTAAGCTCCTGAACTAATGTTAGTAACTAATTTTGAGTCGGCGTCAAACGAACAATCAACGAATATCATTGAATTACTCCAAAAAAATCATCAGAATGTCACCCCGCAACTCAATATCATCATTTTACGCCTTACCTAATTCATTTGCCTGTTTGTTTGGCGCCGACTCAAAATAAGTTACTTACATTAGTTTAGAAGCTTAGTTACTGAGACTAAGAAGGTTTATTTTTTTTGTACTTCTCAGTTCCGTATTGCGTCGGTTTAATTTTTTGTTGAAAAGTTTTTATAAAATAAAATAATGGGATATCAACTTCCACTCCGGCGAAATGAAAGACAAATAACAACCATGGTAATAACCGGGGAATTCTACTGTATGAGTTGACTTCTGTCATGAATGTCATGCATTTATGACGATTTAAAAAAAAATATCCCTAAATCACTTAACACTTTGCTCTTCTGTCTCATATGCTTATACTATGAATATTGAGTTTGATGTCCGTAATTGCTTACGTCATTATATAGAGATCCAGATGGAAAGACAAGGTTAGAATAATTTTCTTCCTCAACTTGTAGTCCCAATGGTAATAATAATAATTCTCAAACTGTTATTTCAGATATCCAAATTGCTGGAGAAAACAAGGCACGTCGTTATCGTACAGCTTACACTCCCAAACAGATATTGAAGCTAGAAGAAAGATTTCGCGTATCACAATTTGTCACAGGAATTGACAAAAGAATGTTGGCTAAGGAACTGGGGATCGGTGAATTACAGGTTACGGTATGGTTTCAAAACCGAAGAGCAAAACAAAGAGCACAACGGAGCGAAAAGATGCATGAATATGTGAAGTGGACACAAGGATTTTGAACGCGGGTCAAGGGTGACAAAGCAATTATGCAACTGACAAAAGGTTTCTAGGAATCCAGTGCAATATAAGATTTTGATCGAATATAATTGTTGTACTATAATAGCTAAATGAATTTTTTTCTACAACCACATTATGGTTGTTCTTTACAATTTGTGTCAACTATGTAAAACATTTTTTGGTTGGGATGTTTTGAGGTGACAAATGTCAGAAAGAATTGAATGTGAATTCAGTACTTAAAGATTTTGCAGAATTCCATTGAACCAACATTCCGGACAACCAGCTATTGAACGTCTATACTATTGGACTGTTCACTGAAAAACAATACTGTTCGATTTGGTGAAATGGGTTGGAATATTTTGCTATGCATTTCAAACGTCTTCCCAATTAACTCACGGAGTTGTATAAAATATCCTTTTTTCCGCTCCAACCCGAATAATATCCTGTAGCGACCATGCAACGTTGAAGAAAGTCTCCATGATCCCATATTCCAGTAAGAGATCATGGAAACATCAACTAATTTTTGTGTAGAGCTTTTTCCCATATTATTTCACATAATTTCAGGAGTCCTCATGATAGCAACTCTCAAATGGGTAAAATTCTTCAGCGATTATTTCGAAAACTACCAACTTCTCAGGTTTTTTCTTATCAAATTCAAAGCTCATGTTTTTTTTCCACAAGAACAATTCTGTAAACTGAACGTTCCCGAGTGAATCTGTAAATCATGAAAAGAGTAGCACAAATAAACTCGCCTAACTTGAGAATGTATCTTTAGGGTTAGGTAATACGATGAAATAATATGCAGTTCAGATTGCTACCGTAAGTACACTAAGGAGAAATATTCAATGCATCTTAATATTTCGGAGGTATTGAGATGAGCTCGAAAAGTATTTTATTCGCATATATATATATATATATATATAATATATATATATATATATATATATATATATATATAATATATATATATATATAAATATATATATATATATAAAATATATATATATATATATATATATATATATATATATATATATAGTGCATTCCATTTAAAACGAGCCACCCTAAATAACTTTGGGTACAATGATTTTCAGGAAAAATAAAAAAACACGTCGACAATAGAAAACAGGGGGATACATTTTGACATATTCACATTTGATGTTACTTCCACTATCGCACCCCCAGAGCATGTCACCATTTTTTTTAATGGATCACCCTATATTGTTTCGCATTATCCGATGCTCCATGATGAGCAGATTTCAACAAAGTTTAAAACATATGGTCTGACGCATATGGTTCGGGAGCTACAAATTATTTTCTATTAGTCCAACGTGCCCTAAAACTGCAATAGAAATAGCTTCATCGTTGACAACTCCTGATCGGTTATGCTTTTTATTGCTAACAGATCCAGTTTTCATAAATTTGTTCAATAATTTCGAAACCTTTTTCATATATATATATATATATATATATATATATATATATAATAAAAAGGAATTTGTGGCATAATAGACAGATTATTGAATTAAAGAAGAAAAGCATCCTCAAGCGAGACTCGAACTCGCAACCTTAAGCTTGCCGGGCTTACGCTCTACCGATTGAGCTATGGAGGCTATGAGAATCGACACTCACTCGTGAACACTTCACTTCCTTCAATTCAATGTGATGTTGAAATGAATCGAAAAATCGAACGTACTCATCAGTGGCCGTCGAGACCCGGTACCTATTCACCCAAACATCATCGTCGAAGTGACGATTTCAGTAGAAGTTCTAGGAAGATGATCTCCAACCACTGATAAGATTCAGCCAAATATATAAAAATATAAATATATATATATATATATATATATATATATATATATATATATATATCTATATATTGTTTTTTCTTGAGTCCTTTTGTATTTATTTTGAGGATTTTCTTGGGTCATTGGATTCGTGTAGTAATAAAAGTCTATTTGATAATAAAATACGTTTCGTCCTCGGCCGGGGAAATTTTCAATTTTTTTGTTACTTTTCATGGCCGACATTTTCTAGGGAATTTATTTCTGGAAAGAATGTATAATGTTATTTTGAGAATTAGTAAGTCAACAGGTAACATACCTTGGCAGAAATGTTTTATGTAGAAATAGTTTAAGTTGGAGAAAAATACGAATATATATATTTATTTATATATATATATATATATATATATATATATATATATATATATATATATATATATATACCATGCTTGTTTTATTATTTTGGAACGAGTGTATTCTCTCATCTGGTTGTGAATGGAATGTTTTGGTGCGGGTGGATGTGGCGTTTGCTTGTATGGGTCGGAGATATTCGGAGGAGAAGTCAAGTTTAAAAACACACAACTAAACAATAACAGTTTGTAAACTTGACTTGTCCGAATATCTCCGACCCATACAAGCAAACGTCACATCCTCCCGCACCAAAACATTCCATTCACAACCAGATGAAACATTTCCGCCAAGGTATGTTACCTGTTGAGTTACTAATTCACAAAATGACATCATACATTCTTTCCAGAAATAAATTCCCAAGAAAATGTCAGCCATGAAAAGTAACAAAAAAATAAAGAACTGAAAATCAAATAAACTTCTATTAATACATGAACCCAAAAACCCAAGAAAATCCTCAAAAATATATATACAGGGTGTCCCTGGACTCCCTCTTCTTCTCTCGGTAACGTATGGATGGAATCAAAATATCACCAGTACTTCATATAACTTTTGTTCCTAAAAGCCTTCGTTACCAAGTTACGGGCCCTCAAAGTTACAAAATGAAAAATGTTTTTCTTTGATAACTTTCAAAGTGAATATTCAAAATCATCTAAATTTTGGTGATGGACCAAACAAATGAATTCCTCCGATGAGCTTTCATGCAGGAGTCAGTTGTTTTGCTACAAAGTCAGGAACGGATTACCCCCGATGGTCCACACCCCAAAACTTTGAAATGAGAGATAATTTTTCAACAGTTTTCAACAAAATAAGTGTACGTAGACAATTTCCTGAATAAATGTACTCGTGTGGAAAGTCGATCGGAGCAACGATTCTTGATAAAATTCAGTTTTACTTGACGACATCAAACCCGATCGTCCACCATTATTTGAAATGAGAAATTTTCACAGTAGAAATACGAATGCTAACGTTAATTCAACAACATTTATAACAGGAATAATACATAAAATGCTAAAATAAAGTCGTAAACAAGAAGTCCAGTACCTAGTTGAAAGTTTCATTCACAATGTAGATATTTTTTCAAATGAAATATCAAGTTATGTAGATTCGTGGTGTTTTTGAACAAACAAGCTACTCCACTATGAAATATCTAAGTCAGTCCATATTTTGTATGTACGCGTGGAATAAGCACGTTTCGTGTTGTGTTATCTGAATCTCATGAAACTCAACATTTGGATGTTGCAAATTCGTATTCACAGCTTAAATGTTGAGGAGTTCCACTGATAAGTATAATTTCATGGAAGAAAATATTCAACCCGAAGATAAATTTAGCTGAAAAAACGCACATCGGAAGACATAACTAGTAGAAAGCAAACGAATAAACTACAAAAACGGCTGCACATGAATATGTGAAAAATATCCGGTGAATAAATTTATGTTCCATTCCTTCCACAGATGTTGACAAAAACACCTTGTAGGAAGAACTAAAATTAGTGTGGATGAAAAATGACAACTGGAATGCAATTTTGTTTTGTTGAGTGGTGCGTTGTCATTGTATCGTCAATATTTTAATAGGACAGTTTGAAGTGTTTTGATATGGCTGAATAGTTTACATTCAACGAATATGCAGATATGCATGCTGTATGGACGAGCATTTGCTAATGCTGCAGAAGCCCGTCGCCTGTATGCCGAGCATTTTCCCAATCGGATGTTATCGGCAAGAGAAACGTTCGAGCGTGTCGATCGCAGCTTGAGGAAGACAGGTATGTCGAATGGATAATTAATTGGAGCCTGTTGTTTTATTTCGATATTATTGTAGGTTTAGTTTTGCCAAAACGAGGTGGTGAGTGCGCTCCTAGGGCTGTGCGTACCGTTGTATTGGAGAAAAATATTTTGGAAGCTGTCGCTGATAATCCTTCAATGAGCATCAGAAACCTATCAGAACAGTTCCATACATCCAAGTCCACTATTCATAGAATATGTTGGGGTTATTTTTTCTTTTTAGATTTTACAGAATATTAAACACTCGCTTATGATGAATGAATGTATTAAGTGGACTGTATAACTACAAAGTAACTTAAAGAAACATTGTTCACACACAGAAACTTACTAAACCCTACCTTTTGGGGACGTGCACGACATTACTAAATATTTTCAGAATTTGATCGGTTTTGAAAAAATCACATACATTCCCAAGAGAACGGACCCATATGTGAAAAAAATTATGAACAAGTACTCAAGAAACTGAGAGAAAAAGTCAAAACTAAAATAAGAAAGAGGCGATTCAGTTTCAAACTAATTATATTCAATGAAGTTGAGTCTTTTGGTGTGGAACTGATGATAATTATTTATTTCCACTCTGAAGAAAGTCAAGAGAGAATAAAGAAAAATTGCAGTTACTCTTCCATTCACTATTCCATGATGAGATTTTATGATTCGGTGAACAACAGGATTCTGATCATGCTGGAAAGCAGTACATTTTATCCCTGATATTTCATTACACCTGATAACAAAGTGTCATGGACTTGAGTCTTGAAAGTTTTTTGCCATTCACTTTTGATTATTCAAAACTTAAAATGAATTCCAATGATTTTTTCGAAAGCTCGGCTAATGGAAACAAAAAACTCATTAAAAAAATTACCCTCTTTTGGTATTGGTGAGAGATATAGCGACTGGGCACCTCACACCCATTCTTCGTGGCCCTCATCGGCTCTCACTGATCCATTTCTATAAACCACTTTTTTCTGATCTGGTTGGAAAATATACAACGCGTTCAGAGGTTCTCGACAATTTCAATTTTATCTGTAAAAAGGGAAATAAAATATATATTTTTCGAGTGACCTACAAAGTGAAAATTCGAGAAATGGGATTCCAGGAGCGGTCAGTCGGAAGAGTAGATCTCAGCATGTATTTATTGATTCTGAAATTGCCATTCCATTAATGAAGCTAACAAATCATGTGCTAGAAAAAACGTTACACATTTTTATTAAAAATCACAAACAGCATTTCTATTTTCGTGTACACCCGGAACTATACGATCGAAAGTTGAAGTAGTCAAATTTTCCAAAACGCTTCATGGATTTTCCTCGAATTCGAAGTTGAATTCAAGAAAAATCCAAGACTTTCTGACTCGACATAAATCTGATTAACACAAACGAAATAATCTCAAATGAAAAGAGCATACAAGGCAATCCCATAATATTGAATTATTGAAAATTTATTATTAGCGATTTTCTGTTTGTGTGTTTGTTTGTGAGAAATATATCGAATGAAAGTTGTGCAGCTCTAACAAATGACCTATACTTTCCAATATTGCTATTGAAATGAGAGATTGGAATTTTTTTCGAATATTATAACAGCCGCCATTCTGAAACTACTCAACCAATTTTCCTCATCTTTGAGCTTGATCAAGATATTGATAGAAAATATAATAAAAAAACCTTCGAGCAGGAATCGAACCTGCGACCTCTTGATTTCTAGTCTGTGCTCTAACCAACTGAGCTATTTGAAGACACAAGTTCCAACTGCGTTTCGAAGTACCACTTTTTCCGAGCATTTGATGTTCATTGTTAGGATGGGTTACAAAGGTGGAGGGGATTTCCAGTTCGATTCCTGTTCGAAGACAGTTTTTCCTGGAATTTTAAAATTTAACTGGTGTGCCACAATTTTCCTTCACTTATATATTCACAGACCCTATTTTTCCTTCGTATTTACATATATATATATATATATATATATATATATATATATATATATATATATATATATATATATATATATATATATATATATATATATATATATATATATATATATATATATATTAATATATATATATATATATATATATATATATATATATATATATATATTTATATAAATATATGTTTCTTCGTAGATTTTCGCTGGTATAATGTGTTGTGATAGTTTTTCGGGTTTCTGTCCGCGTTCTGTTTTCGTGGTCCTCGAAAGGTTCGATTTCATGACGTTTCGGCAAATTCACATTTAGCGTCTTCAGGTGATGTCAAGAAATTCGATTGAAGTCAAGTTTGAAACAATCGAATTTCAAGACATCACCTGAAGATGGCAAATGAGAATTTGCCAAAACGTCGTGAAATCGGACCTTTTGAGGACCAAGAACACAGAATGTGCACAAAAACCTCAAAAAATATCTCAACATATATAAATATATATATATATATATATATATATATATATATATATATATATATATATAATATATATATATATATATATATATATATATATATATATATATATATATATATATATATTCATACTAGCTGGTACTCGCGACTTCGTCTGTGAATGATTCGTATTATTTCCTATTTTTTTTGTGTTGTTCCATCTTGCTCATGTCTATAATTTCCCGTGATCCCATTATTCCTTTATCTCGTTTGATTTGATTTGACAGCGAAAGTGATTATCTGTGACGACCATAACAAATTCACTAACCCCTTTCCACCCCTTCGGGAAAGGAATTTCGAAATTGGGTTGAACACGATTTCTCAATTTGTAATAGAGAGCCAAATTACCAATTTTTATGGCACTAACTTGAAAACTGAAGGAATTCCTATACAAACTTTCATCACCCATTCCACCCCTGAAGGGGTTGATTTTCTGACACACCTGGTATTTCATTTGTAACACTCAAACATCAATTTTCATGACCCTCAATGAACTAACGGAACTCCCATACTAATTTCCAACCCCCTTTTAACCCCACTTTCAATACCCGTAGGGGTTAAATTTACAAAAACACTGAAACATTTATTTCTTCAGTTGTTACAGAGACTAATTTTTATGACCCCAACTTAAAAATTAATGGTACTACTATACAAAATTTCAACCCAATTTCCAACTCCTTTGCGGTTGTATTTTCAAAAACCCTGTAACATTTATTTTTTTATTTGAAAAACAAAACTCAAATATCATTTTCAAAACTAATGGTACTCATATAAACTTTTGTCCTCTTTGTCACACCCATTTTCACCCCTTTGGGAATGGAATAGAAGAAATGGTTAGCTGTCATTATGGGAATACGCTGTCAAAATTGCAGCTCTTTAAGTTTAGTGGTTTGGCCTGGGCGATGATCGTTAATCAATGAATCCGTCAGTCAGGACTTGTTATATATATATATATATATATATATATATATATATATACATATATATATATGTATATATATGCAAATATATGTATATATATGCAAATATATATACTTTCTAACTAATGGTATTTTTGGGTTAGGGGGACAATGATCGGCGAAAAAAATATACCAATTTTTTTTTTTTAAGTCGTAGTGACGTCTCCAATAGAAAGTATTCATATTGAAATCAAATTAATTTTTTGAGATTGAGTAATCATGAATATAATTATTTAACTTCAAATTATACCTTCGATGTAATTGATATCAAATGTTATTCTATAATGTATCATTCACGAATATCTTCGAAAATAATAAAATCAAAATCAATCCCATAACACCAATAAAACACAGATCATAGAAAAAGCATTCGGACCACATAATGCTTTCAGCGGTCAGATGATATTCACACACTTCATCTCAAGAAGACGAATATTTAGTATTTGATAAATATGAGGAAGATCCAAACTATTCAAGGACGTTGCAGAGGGCAGCACTATGCATGCACATGCTGAGACCCCATAATGTGACTTTTATTTCATGAATTATACACAAGTTCAAACACTTGACTGTAACAATATTTATGAGGTCTACCCGTAAAGTAGGTACCAATCGAATCAGCAGACCCCGTAGAATACGTTAAAAATGGTTTAGAACTGTGGGGTCTTGAAAATGACCCCATAATTCAGGATGTCCTCTCCATGATATTTATAATCTTTCGAATGACCCCCTAGTGATAAGGCGACCTACGCACACACACACACACCCACACAGACAAAGAACGCTGATGTTCGAGGGTGAGACTGAATGACGTCATCGTTTTTTGACTTGTTCAGACAAGTTCAGACAAGTTTAAACTTATCTGGACTGATCTCTCTATCCAATTCAGGAAACCATTGAATGAAGTGATGATACAGATCTGCCATCATTTTATTCAAAGTTTTTCTGTATAATAAATCAAAAACAAAGTCGATATACACTCATTTTATTGATACATATTTTTTGAGTATGAACAATAGATTATATGTTTGTATGGTTATAATAATAACATATTGGCTGAATATATTCGATATATACAATGGTTATGTGAGAGAGAGAAAGTGATGGAGACAAAAAAAAAGGATTCATTTTTCGATTATCACGCTAACAAAATAAATGGAAATTTTGGGGAAAAAAAAGATTATTGAATACAAGTTGCTTGGTAGATGGGGGGAAGGTGGAGGTTGGCTATTCATTCATGATGCTATAATGGCCCCAAGCAAGTGTATCGTCCGATCCGGAAATGAGTGTTCTTTTATCGTCGAATGGACTTAGAGCGATTTTGTTTTGTTCAATACTGAAAACATTATGGGCATATGAACGGATGCATCGTTGTAGTTGATTTTTCCTCTGATCTCTAAGACATTCAACATAGTCTTCGAAGGAAATTTTATTTTCCACAACATTTATCGGACTCCTTTGGATTTTTTAACACATTTTTACCCTGAATTTTATAAGTATATAATTTTGAACGGAGTCCGACGAAATCTGTCATTATGCACCCGTTCGCTTCATCTTTCATCAAACCTGGAATTTTTTCGTTTACCTGCGTTAACCGTACGAGTTTCCGCATGGGTAGTCACTCGTATCGAATGTTTCGAAGTTTTTCCCAATTAAATCTCTATATACATCATCGCATTCAATTTCGTATATGAGAGAATCCGTATCCGTGTACATCAACCTACACTGATTGGTCTCGACTTTTTTCAACATAAATTCATAATAGAAATCGTAAACACAAATTTTGGTAATATCTCAAATAGCCATACCGATATAGAGGGGTTTATTGAATGGCAGTTGAGACTTGTTCGTTTCGATAGCCATCAAGTTTTCATCGAAGATGGTTCGATTGTGTAATTTCGGGTTACTTATCAGATTTTTCGCCCCATACCTACCCTCCCATTTATTAACCATTTTCACCACTCAGTGCTTCCTATTGTTTTCCATGATCTTTCCGGAAATACTGTTTATAGCCAATTTATAGTTGTTTTTTCCGAATGTGGTTGTAGCTTGGGCGCGTAATTTTGTATTCAATTCAATGTAGGGCTGCAGCCATGCCGATTGTTCAAACTGCAACACCCTGCGAATTTTTTTGAGGATAAAGCCGTTTCCCAAAGCTTGTTTCAATATTCGATAATGTACGACATAGTTTTCTTTGTTGTACAGGGTGGTCAATAATTTAGGAAATTTTGAACCTGGAGGAGTTCGATGTTCCGCACGAAGTGGAAAATCTTTGTGTTCATCGTGTATTCCTTCAGGGTATTCCAAATCGACTTCAAGGGTATAGCCGATATCCGAAGTATCCGACACCTCCAGAACGTTGAAATTATCGAAATCTTCGATCCATTTGAACCCTCCAGAGGGCAAATACTCCCTCATAACCCATCCATAGAGATTATTTACATCCAAGTATAATAAATATTTGGAGGGTTGTTGAGGATCAAACCTCTTCCCCATATATTTATTATTAGCTTGGGAGAATCGGTTACAACACTGACTTATACCGCCCCGAATGCCTTTTTTCACAAACAAAAGCATGTCGACATCTTTGATAATCTCCAGCTTGCACTTTGTGTACTTTAACATGCATGACCACGAATAGCCAGGCATGGTATAGTACCAAGCGGGGTCGAGTCCATCAGTATCGTGACCCAATTGTCGGAAATTCTCAGAGACGTCACATAACAAAAGAATATCGGTTTTCATGTATAAGTCAGAGTAGTCGCCCAATGTTGCCAAATCGAACGATTGCCACACCTTCTGGGCATGTTGGTATTCATGCTCGGAGATATCGCAATCGTTCAGCTTATTGTGGAATCAAACAATATCAAAGTCATGGGGGAATACCCCTTTGCGCGTGATTAGTGAAAATTGTTCATCGTTTGAATTCTGAAATTCGCGCTTTGTATTACAGAGATCTTCCGCTCTGAGCGTGCGCACCAAATCATCCAGGCTTGCGCCCATGGATCGAAAAGAATCAATGAAACGGAATTTAATGTTTGTCTGTTCGTCGTATTGCGTGAAAGATATATATTTCTCTTTGTTCATTGGAAGAAGACTCACCCTGCCTCGTTTAACGATATCTCTAATAATAAAATGGCTGTCATAGCCGCTAAGATTATGGAAAACAATAGGAACCACGAAGGATTTTTGATAGTTGAGATTGCATGGGGCATTATGGGCCCAACCTCTAAATGCATCTGTGAAATGATTATGGTCGGCTACAATTTTTTGGTCTTTTTCAAAAGGTTTTTCGCAAATATGACATGTGGAATCCGTTCCGATGGGATTGACAGACATTGGGATGATTTTTAAAATGTTTCCCTCAAAGAATTGGGCTATGGCTTTCAATTGTTCCGCGAACCATTCCATCGAATCCAATCCTCGATGACTATCGTAATATGACAAAGTGTCATCATGATTACATTTGAAATATAAGCCTGCGCTATAGGGAATGTGTTATTGGTATTTCGCCGTTTTGGACTTGGTTTCATCATCAGTGAACGGTTCCAAAATCTATTCAGAATCGGCATATATGACAAATGGAACCATTTCTTCATGTACAAAGTCCTTGAACTCGACATGGTCATATTTTGGGAAGGAAATTTTGTAGTGATTGGCTTTTTCACAATCAACAGTATTGTCTGATTTCTCCAGACTCCAAAAATGATTCAGAAATCTATCACAAATGAATTTTTTATGACCATTCTTACTTATTTGGTGATTGACTAATCGGGAAAGATCTTTAATCCAGTAATAGTGGAATTTAGTGTCTGTTTGTTCATCGTCATCGTCAATTTCCGGCGGTGCCTCGTAATCATTTAATTCAACCGGATATTTATTCTGAATCATGAGTAGGTTGACATGTCGAGCCAATTTTTCTTCTGTGAGTCTCGTCGGTACAGTTGTGAAAAATGTATGTCCGTCATCGTCATCGTTTTTCGCTGATGATTTAACCAACTCCAAAATATAAACATTCACCGAAATACCGTTAAGTTTTTCGAATTTTGAAATTTGACTGAGAGTTATGGGAAATTCCAACCCCTCCATATTCAGTACGGTAGACCAATGAGGGTATTTTGATGTACGCTGTGCATTTACTTCAACAGGATACAAAGCTGACACGACCGCCCATCCGAAACAATTGTTATTACGCACAATTGGTATTACGCACGTTAAAACAAGCATTTTTTGTAGCAATGGCTTGTGGAAGTTCGATGAAAGATGAACCCCCTTTGCCCAAACCTGATCGATTGATATTTACCTCCAGATTTACGATTTTCTGTAAGGCTCACCCGCTTCCTCTCCCACGAAATTTCTCCAATTTATTACCCAATTTATCTACAACAAATTCCTGGAACCACCCCTGTGAATCTGTTTCTCTATCTATCACTCCGTTTTTGGTATTGAGATATATTAAATAGAGTTTCTCCTCATCCAAACCCATGTTTACGAATTCCCCGCAAAAACAAGTATTAACCTTCAGCATGGGGAATTTTTTCAACATGTTATTGATTCTTCGTTTGAAGAGGCTGAATGCGTCTTTGAAAAATTTAATGGTATCTTTATGTGTCAAATTTATGATTACCCCTGTACGAACTCGTCCCTGAAACGTCGACTTTGAATCTTCCCAAACAACTCGGCTTTTTAGATTTTTTCTGATAGCCAACCCCTGACCTTCCACCCCTAAATCTTTAATGAAATTACGACATGTTTTCAAATGCCCCAAATTTGTCACCAATTTTCTCAGTGACCCAATGAAACTGTTGGCCGAAATTTTGATGCCCTTATTACATAGCCGAATACTACGTTAGCCAAGTTCCGCGTTCCATTGGGCTGGATTTTTGTTCGGGATGTTTTTGAGCCTCCCTGTATTCAATAATCATTCCATCGCTGAGAGCGGCAATTTGTTCAGAATTCATAGTTATTCAAAAAAGTTAGAAAAAATTAATGCTTTTTCACAAACAAAATAAAGATATTTTTTTCTCTTTCTCTCTCACCTTGATTCAATGAAATCGAATACAGCCGTCCCAGTTGTGGTCGGCGTCATCGTGGCGGATGGTCTTAGTTTTTGATGATGTTGATGATGGATGGACTCAGTTGTGGATGAATTCAAAGGCTCGACGTTTGAACTCGTGGACAGCTCCGAACAGCTCTGTTCGACGTCTCTCAAACTGTGTATTGCGGCAGCTCGACCACTAATGAAATTGTAAGGATTGGCTGGCTCGCACTTTTTATATCTGTAAAACAAAAACTTATAAGTACAACGAAAAAAATATGAATTTCGAAGAACTCTCAATCATTCGAAAAATAAAATCATTTTTTGGAACTCTGAATTGATATTTGAATTACTCACATATTTTTCAGTCTCTCAATAATCTAACTAGGAGAGAACGAAAGAGACACGTCTTACTCCTACAAAGTTTGGAATGCTAACAAAACTGCTCTTCCGCGATTATCATGTTATAGAAAAATTACCTCCACCACTTCATACCCTCATCATTTTGATATTAATGAAAAATTATCCCAACGAAAATATTAATAATAAAAATGATCGAATGTTAATAATAATGAAATACTTGAATGTTATGAAAAATAATCATAAAAAATAGCGTTCAGTCGGTGAAGTAGAACACTTCAATCACTCACATATTTTTCCGGCAGGAAACCCTAATAATCTAACTAGGAGAGAACGAAAGAGACACGTCTTACTCCTACAAAGTTTGGAATGCTGATGACACTGCTCTTCCGCGATCATTACGTTATAGAAAAATCACCCCCACCACTTCCTTCCCCCATCATTTTGATATTAATGAAAAAATTATCTCAACTGAAAAAATTAATAATAATGATAAAATAATCGAATGCTGATAATAATGATTATATAAATCGAATGATTGGTAATGGAACGCTAGAAATACTCACACTTCACTGCTTGAGGAGACTCTGAGAAAATATATTTTATAGTTGGTTCTCTCTCTGAACATAGATGTTTTCCTCACGACGGTCAAGACACAAATGACTATGATCGTCCACGATCATTAAGTTATAGAAAAATTACCGCTTTCCCCACCACCACTCTATTCTGAGCATTCGCACAACCCTCGCGGTGTATGACTAGCAAATCTTTTGTGCATATCTTTTAATTTTCATCGATTACAGTAATATATACCTGAAGCGTTTTTTTTTACCCTCGGTATTTTACAATTTTCATATGAGTTTTTATGTGGTATCGTTCAGGCTTGCGTGCAATGATTGAAAAAAGAGTTGATGTCTATAGCCTTGTCGTGTGAAGAACTGAAAAAATTATATCAACCAAAAATAATAATAATGATAATGAAAAAAAAAAATCAAATGTTATGAAAAAGAATGATATAAATCGAATGATTGGTGATGGAACGCTAGAAATACCCACATTTTACTGCTTGAGGAGACTCTGAGGGAAATATATTTTATAGTTGGTTCTCTCTCTCTAAACACAGATGTTTCCCTCTCAACGCTCAAGACACAAATAACTATGACAGTCCACGATCATTTAGTTATAGAAAAATTACTCCTTTCCCCACCACCACTCTATTCTGAGTCAATAAAATGGAATGTAATGTCCGTCTGTTCGTCATGTTGTGTAAAAGAAATGAAAAATGTTATCAACCGAAAATGATGATGATAATAGTAATAATGTTAATCTAATACTATATATATGGAATCTCACCTCGATCCTTTGATGAATTCGAAGAGTGCTTGCTACCTCAGCCGTCGTGGATGGCTTCACGATTATTGAATAGACACTAGTCTGGAACTCGCATAGACTTGTGCATCGTCAATGTTGATAAAGCTGCCTTTTCTATGTGAAAATAGCTCACCACGGTGTTGATATCTGCAATATTTTTCGATAATGAATGAAAAATACTTCAAAACTTCAAGAAAATCATAGTTTTCCACCCCATATAGAAAACATTTGAAAACAAAACAAAAATCACTCTGTATACAAAAAAAAGTTGTAGGAAAAAAGTTTGAAAAAAAAAGTCCCCTGTAAACAAATAGAAAAAATTCCCACTCTCGATATATGAAAAAATGTTTGAAACAAAAAAAAAACTCGAGTGTCCTTTTGGCATATAAAAAAGGTATTGAAAAAAAAGTAAAATAATAAAATAAAAACTTACGTTTTTAGATGTTTGGTTTGGTAGATGCACAAACACACAAAAGAGTGAGAGATAGCACTAAACAGAACGATGCTTTGAGTTCAAAGGATAGCAAAAGGATGAGTCTGACGCCTATGATCAGTCAAGTAAACCAATTATCTACCGCGTAATTAAAAAACTGATGACTCAGCAGCATTCTTGGAATTGATGTAACATTGCGCAATATAATGCAATAGCTCTTGATGACGTCATATGCACTCACAAACAGATCTAAACCTGTTCATTCCTGTTCCAGTCGCCAGAATGGTACAGGAAATTCTCAGCGGTGGATTTTAAACGAATTCATAGTTGTTTTTGACAGGGAATACCCAGACAATATAAATTTTTCATTTTGAAATAGAAAATTATTTTTTGTTCAAGACGTTTGATATAATAGTTTTTATATGAAGTTGAAATACAATTCCTTGAAAATTTTTTTTGGTTCACGCTGTAGAATCTCAATGCATATTTTGCGAGTGTAAAATATTCAATCAATCAAAGTTAACATCAATTGTTCGTTTGTTTTTCCGCGATATGTGCAAATGGAATTCGAGCATTATCTGATATTTATATGTATAATGATGAGATCCCAACCTTGAACGAAAAAGCATCGGTTTCAAATTCCGATATCGAAATTATTTGGTATAGACAGCTGATGGAAGGATCATCTCGTATTTTGTAGCTCATAACTGAATGAAAAATTAATAATTAGGCCACTTTATTGTCTATCTGTCTGCTCGTTTATCTATAATAATAATAGTAAAGAGCAATACATTTCAGACTAACTTCTCTATGAGATAGAAATTTGATAGAAGCGTATTATTACCGTCTAGTTTATTTACATTTATATCTGCATTGTCGTCAACATATTTGATGAACGTGCCAGTTTCTGGTGGTAAGATAAGAGGTGGACGATGGAAAACTATTGCTGCCGCGTACATCATAGCTTCTTTATAAGATGCGCACATACCAAAGGAGAAAAAATTCGTAGGAGACGTTTTGAGGCAAACTGTCGATGAAAAAAATAATTTCAGCTTGGACGTGAGAGACCGAGGCCGAACAGCAGTCATTATACTATGACAAATGTTTGTACATACTAATTATGAAGGTTCTAAATTGAACCGTTTATTTATTTGAATAATATGTTCCAAAAAATAAGTCAGTGACTCTGGAATATGACAGTTTATATTTTCAAACATACGACCTGGTGGGGCGTAATGAGAATTATCGATGACTACCTATTGAATATCTTTCCGAATGATTGCTGCCGCAGCTTCCAGGATCTTAAATCACTTTTCCTTGTCATCAGATTTTATTTTCACTCCAAATTTGATTCAGAATATCATGATGATTATCAATAAAACATATGAATGTTAATTGTCCCTGTTTTTCAGTGATAATAACATCATAACCATAATTCAACTCTTATCGTAGTTTAATAGTTCTGTTATCTACATTTGAATTTTCACAAAAAAAAATCTTCCAATGTAAACTGAGAGTCATCACTATTTTCGATATATGTGAATATTCCTTCCATGGCAGATTCAAAATAACATCTTAAGGATAATTGGCTTCATCGTGTTTTACCTAG
>JAFIRS010007344.1:0-26028 GCA_018342105.1 Gonioctena quinquepunctata | reverse complement strand
AAGTGTTGCCATGGGCAACCCCGTGCCATATTGTTTAAACCGAAATTGTTTAAACAATTGCAAGGAATTGTTATTTTTCAAGCGGACAAATTTCATTTATATTCTTTATCGAAATACAAATAAAAAAAGTCCCATGACTTTTCACGATGAAATCAATATTTTTAGAGATATGAATTTTTATAGGTTCAAAAAATCTCATATTTGGGTACTTTTGACCCATGAAAAATATATTAAAAAAAAATAAAATCGAAATATTTTTTTTTTAATTCTTTATACAATAGTTAATAACATTCTTAATGGAGATTTAAAAAAAAATTCATTGATTATACCTGTTTTTTAATTATCAATTTCGCTTACCTTTAAGTATCGCCGTCTCTCTCTGACTCATGCGCTGCATCGGCCTCTCTGTTTCCTGAATCATTATTTATCATTTATCTTAAAAACTATTAACTTTTTTAAGATTGTTGATGGGAGCAATGTTATTAACAATTAAATTGTCTACAATTTGTTTTTGACAATTTTTTTTCTGGAATCAATTTTACAAACGTTATTTAAGCATGAATCGGAACATGTAATTACTTATAAAAATTACTTTTTTATCAGTTTATATTATTTTTTTGTTATTATCATAGTAATTCATGAATTTTCATCAACAATAATAATATATAATGGTATTTAAAATTTTTTGGAATCACAATTATATATTAATAATGAAAAGATATTGGTAAGCACTTAAATGTTCGAATTGAAAAATAATAACATAAAAAATACTCATATGTATATGTATCATGATGTGTATATGATTTGGCCTAATTAAGGAAAATATTTTTTTTGTTTTTTATTTTCTCAAGGTTACTCTTTGTATAAAACCTCAAGATCTTCGTTTGTTCTTGTGACAAAATTGTCGATTATATCGATATAGATATAGAGCATTTAAAATAAACATACAAGTTAGTGCCTGTCAATTCTCAACTGATCATGCTTTGTTTTTTGCTCATAGTTATTCAGTCTTTTTTATTTCGTTTAAGATGTAAGATTAAGATTAAGATACTTAAAGGTAAGCGATGCATACTTGTGAGCGCGCGAAATTGATGATTAAAAAACAGGTATAATCAATGAAATTTTTTTAAATCTCTATTGAAAATGTTATTAACTATTGTATAAAGAATTTAAAAAAATATATTATTTCGATTTTTTTTTAAATATATTTTTCATGGGTCAAAAGTACCCAAATATGAGATTTTTTAAACCTTTAAAAATTCATATCTCTAAAAATATTAACTTTATCGTGAAAAGTCGTAGGACCTTTTTTATTTGTATTTCAATAAAGAATATAAATAAATGAAATAATAAAATGTCCGCTTGAAAAATAACAATTCCTTGCAATTGTTTAAACAATTTCGGTTTAAACAATATGGCACGGGGTTGCCCCATGGCAACATGCATTTATATCATCAGTAGGGCAATTTGAAGAGGATCGCATAAAAAAATTGAGGTGGAATAGTTTTCGGTACTCATGCGCCGATTCCTCCTAGTCTAGTTGGATCCATATCAGATATTCGATGGACGAACCGTTTACTCATGGGGGGTCATATGTCACATCGTTGGAAAGATAAAATTCTCTTTCCAAACATCAATTGTTTTTTTTTTCATTTTGTTGATGTTGATATGTGACTTCGCGGCATTATGCCCCCCCACCTCCCTCATAAATAACTTTTTAACGATTCGACGTGGAACAAAAAAAAAGGTGTGTATGATATCACCGATACCACTTTCTGGAATAAAAGACATTGTGATTGCAAGACAGATGGCGCGTGGGAGTACATCAACTTCAAAATTTTAAATAGCATTGTTTTTATAATTTCGTTGATTCGTTTTTTCACAATGTGCATTTGAAATGTCAAGCGTAGGTGCGGATCTGAATGGTACCCTTATCTCGATAAATTTTTAACGGTTTCATATGAAACAATGGGACGCCGAATATTTGAAATGGTATCACCGATCTTACTTTTTGAGAGAAGAAACATTACAATTACTTGACAGAGGACGCTGAGGGCATATCAACATGAAAATTTCGAAAGGCATAGAGGTCGAGTTGCACACTGTTGAAAAGGTAATTCAATTATAGTTCCAACCACCCAACTAACATTATAGGAAAATAATACCACGCTGAGGGGTGGAATGGCTTGAAGAAGTCCGAATTCACCTATTTCTGACCAAATATTCTACCTTCAACCACTAACTTCCTCCAATGTTATCATTCGAGTCATTAAAACCGTAACTGAGACCACCGATCTCCTTCAAAAACCATAAAGTTAATAGGCGTAATGCATAGTAAAAATACTTTTTTGAACTTCAAATATACCTTCATAGCCCCATGGGTCAATAGAGTTATTTATGAGGTTATATTTCACCTAAAGGTGACCAGCAAAATGTGTTCAAAAATACTTGAACTTTCAGGGAATACTTCCTTGTAAATATTAACCTCATTATTACCTCATGTATGTTCACATAGTCAGGGAATGAAGTCGGTAAACAGGTCCACTATACAGTTACATTACCCATTTCGGTACCAATTGAGTTGCCTGGACATTTTTTGTCCTAGTTCATACCTACTGTTCCACAATGAGGGCGAGATTACTACAATATTTGTCTAATAAGACCAAATGTCTACAACGAAGTCAAAGTTACTAAAAATGAATTCCTAAAAGTAACTTGGTCTTTTATCAGATATTGAAGCCAGAATCGAATCGGATGAGGATGACATGATACAATTTACTCTCTTCAAATGATTTATTTTGATGCTGAATTTTAGAAATCTATGAAATGACAAATGGAAATTCGAATAGAAATAGAAACCATACAGGTATACCACCAACTACTACTGATTAGCTGCCAGAAAGGGAATAAAATCCAAACCTACACTTCCCAAAGTCCAAAGATCAGAACCATCATGTTCTCACTTAATAATATTCTACTATGTGCTCCACTTCTTTTAATGACGGCAACTATTTCAAAACATCCATCATCCATTTTTATGAATGAAATATGGAAGCAAAAAAGTGGTAATAATCGACGGAGGCAATACAAAACAGGGTTATGTTAGGTTATGCCGGTAATGGATGGATTGACAAAATGAACAGAATGAATGCATATACTTGCTGCGTTCAACAAGCTTCGTCTGTCGCCAGCGGTAAACTACTGCCGGGATGTTTCTAATGATACGACAGAATGAATTCCAATAAAGTTGGTCCAGCAAAAGCAAATGGGTCAAAAAAATTTTTAATAAGGTGCAATGGAACGAAAGGAAATAGCAAAACAATAAAAGATTGATGTGTTGAGACAATGACTTCGAAAATTCCAACACTAATCATTACGTCGTCCGGAAATGTCGAATTAAAATTTTCAAGCGAATCATAATATCTCGATTTTTTTAGAGGTAGTCACAATTGGCAAACAAATTGAATTGGATATTTCCGAGCAAAGTAAGCATTCTGAGTATCATAAATAATTTTTATATAGGGTTTTTCAAAGTTGAGACATGTTTTTCAATTCGCATAAAATAGGTCATGTTACAAAAATAACATTAAATAAAAATTGCAAAATAGCGGAGATACTTTCAATTGAAAATTTTTGAAAGTTCAAGTAACAAATGACTTTTTAACAAAAAATTGAAGCGACGAAGTACGGAACTGAAAAGTAAAAAATAAAATACATCTTCTTAGTCTCAATAACTAAGCTCCTAAACTGATGTAACTAATTTTGAGTCGGCGCCAAACAAACAAGCAAATGAATTAGGTGAGGCGTAAAATGATGGCATCGAGTTGCGCGGTGACATTCTGATAATTTTTTTGAAGTAATTTAATGATCCTCGTTGATTGTTCGTTTGGTGCAGACTCAAAATTAGTTACTAACATTAGTTCAGGAGCTTAGTTATTGAGACTAATGAGATTTATTTTATTTATTTTATTTTTTACTTTTCAGTTCCGTATTTGGTCGGTTTAATTTTTTGTTAAAAAGTTTTTATTTTTAATTTTTTTGTGGCTAAAATCTACTAATCACTACCCACTTGTTTTTTGATTACTTCCAAAATACTTACTTATCCACCTCACTTCAACTATTACCGTTAAATAATATGATTATCTACTTTTACTATTTGTTGTAAAATAAATTATTTTTGTTGTTCTGGTTAGTTCATTTCATTATTTTGTATATAATTTCATCCTCTCATAATGATTGTGACGGATGTGGAACAAAAGTAATGACAGTAGCGATCTGTCATTGTCAACTACATATGTGTGTGCCAATGTTCACAAGTGAAAAATCAATTATCCCCTATTTTTCTACCCGTAAGGGTGGATAATTTCAATCGAAACCCAAATATGAGGTATACCCTATCTATTAAAGAAAGAATCATCCAAATCGAAGAACCCAGTAAAAAGTTATGCCTGATAGAATCGGTTAACGGACCAGAATTCAGAGGGTGAGTGATCAATATCCTTCATTTTGCTACCCTTAGGGGTGGATTCCATCTTTTGAATTCAAATGGGACCAACTTCAAAGAACACCCTATCCACTGAAAAAAGAGTTATCGGAATCGGACGTCTCAGTAAAAAGTTATGCGTAATCATACATAAAAAAATTTATGTAAAAAATACGCGTCGACTAGAGAACATCCTCCTTTTTGGTTTCGTCGGTTAAATAATACATAACAGTTTTAAAGATAAGAACTATAATCAGAGGCTAATTTTGAACACTTAGCATTCAAATTTTGGAAAATCCTCACCAAGTATGCACCTACTCTTGGAATCTAACCCGCAAGCAAAATTGTTTTATCTTATCATAATCTTTGAGAAATAATCTGCTGTATAACAGGGGTAGCTTTCGGTTGCAAAATTCAGTCATAAAAAAAAATCTAAAAAAAAAAGATTTAATAAAACTAACTTTTTTCCGTTATTTTAATCAACAGTCTTATAGATCAAAATTATTCAACTACTTAGGATTATAATTTTGAAAAATGATTTTTCAGTACGCATCTATCCCTAGAATGTAACTATCATGCAAAATTTAAAGTTTGTAGGGTAGTCCGTTTGGCTTGGAGTTTGATGGATCTGTCAGTACTTATTCTTTTATATGAACAGATCTTCTACTTTTTGTTCTATGAATTGCTCGTTAAAAACGGAATTAGCGGTCGTTAAAACATAATATTCAGCTAATCAGTACCAATCAATACAACGAATTAATAGGGAGTAAAACTATCACAAGAGTTTTCTAGGCTAGACGCAGTAAAGAAACCAAGGTACAAATATGGATAGTGCATCGGGATTGAGGATTTTCTACCAAAAATGAAACAAAACTCGCCTCATTTTCTAGATGAGTCATTTGAGACCCTGCGGAACGCGGCCATGTCAAACTAGAATTTTTGAGCCAAATACTACACACCATTTGATATTCAAAACGTTATGATTGGCTATTTCTCTTCCGATAGAGATTCCCTCTTTACACTGAAATAACATTATCCTGGATATTATTATGGCAAAATGTGCTCTGAATACAATTATCGCGTACCATTTTCAATACCACTGATATTTGATGTTCAATTCCGGAATAAACACTTCAATTTCGGGATAAATACTTATCACGGGGTTTTGTATTGGGTATATATCGTTTTCTTCGAGTAACCGGGTATAGGCTAGAGAGAGATACTTGGTTTCACCATCAGCAAGAAAATCATGCTTATGTTTTCTCCGTATTAGAAATTAAAATGATAATTTAAGTGTTTCTGCTCAGAATATCGAATAACAACAATATACATTTATCATCCACGATTCCAATCCAACCAGAGAATGGAACGTATAGACATATCGCATGCAAAAACATCCCATAACAAATTTGTATTTCATCACGTGACCACAATGTGAAAGGGTCTGAAATCCCAAGATAAGAAAAATGGACTTCAAAGTCCGGAATAAAGGTTACTTTCGACTTCGCATAAAGTTGAAATTCTAGGAAAATGCGACTTGAAGGTCTCATATGGGATAGACGCCATATTTTTTGGCTTGAAGCGTTTCCGCCATTGCAAAAATGATCCATAATTTTCTTCAATCGACTGAATTTTAATGATAGATAGTCAAAAAACTGGTGTACATGATATGTATATACATACTCCATCTATGAAATTAGTTTCTGCAGTGTTTGATGAAAAAAGTTGAGGAAGTAAACCCAATTTTATGAATGTTTTCCATAACATAAGTGGAATTCAGCATTATCATAGGAAAGTTTGTATCGCAAATAAAATCCGATCTAGATGTGAATACGAAACCATCACTTGAATACATCATCCTCTGGTTTACGTTCCTTGACAGTTATTTATCCATACGCCATGTTCATTTCCAAAGCTTTCACGAATAAACATGTAGGTTAAGATACACAATATGCAGTTAACATTCATTATTTACTCCTAACCTTCTACTCTTTGTTTTAATATAGTATTTATAACCTAAACTAGGTAGAAATTACTAAGTTTTCACCATTAGTCGACTATTCTGAAGGCAATTTCACCTATCTATGCCTTTGACTTATTAGGGAGAATGTCTTGATTGTCCAATTTTCGACTTCTGAATTACTTCTATTTTCTTCCCCACATTGGTAAATTCAAGGTAATTATAACGTAAGAATAACTTTCGCCAATTTGGGCGCTGACCTATTTGAAGGTCGAAGAGGTAAATTTTACTTAAAATGTTTATTGGGCATGGTTGTTATATGGAATCACAATTGCTATGACTAACACTGAATTCGGTCGATAAAGGAAGATTCATTACCCAAATCGTTTTTTATTTTCGATTTCGTTCCAAAGCCTAATTAGGTAGGAATACTGAATCCATACAGTAGTCCAATTTTTTGAATTGATGCTGCCGATAGTTCGGGAAAATCCATATTGAAGTGAACAGAAGACACTCAATTCACTCAATGCTTTTCACTAAACTGGGTTAACGAAACCACGACACGTGTTTCGTTATACAATAGATTTTCATAACCTTTTCGAAAAATGACACCCAAATAATACCCAACTCATTTATCGGATTTAGTAAACTGCTAATCAAGCAGTAATCTAGGAATGCCTATCATGAAATTGAATTATTTTGTCGATGTTGAAGAATTTCTAATGTAACAATGATTATATCATTACTTACCTGCTCTTTATATTAACGCATTTGTATTCAAAGAAGAGTTTCATCCTACTTCTACTAGTATTATTTTGAATTTGAAACATTATCAGGGTTCGTGTTCATCCTCACGAAGAGGAAACTGAAGCAATCTACATTTTTGGTGAGGCCCGTGGGAACTAACATGCAGCAGAGGTAATTTTTTATGAAAAATTTCCTGATCATCCAATAACTCGAAAGTATTTGAGGGAACTGGTTGAAAAATTCAACAGAACTGGCACTGTTCATAGGGCGAGTGGAGCAGGCCAAAAATCAATTTCGGAGGAGACGGATGTTCCGGTAATTGCCAAATGCATATTGTGAGAAAATGTATGAACGAAATTAAAAAAAAGATGATTGGAAAGGAAATTGAATTGTTTTCTCAACGATGAACCACATAACCCCCTATGCTATTTGGAATTTTCAAGTTTCATTTAAAAAATCAGAATTGGTGATACCATTCAATACCTTTTTTTTCATTGTTCCACGTCGAACCATTCAAAGGATAACAGGGAAGGACTATCAAAAGCCGCACCTATGCTTGACATTTCAAATGCACATTGCGGAAAAATGAATCAACGAAATGATAGAATAGAATAGAATAGTACTTTATTGATCCATAAAAAACCAGGTACATGGTATTGGATAAGTCAAGAATTATGATAAATTTAATATGTAGATGTATAAAACAATAGGATACGATACAGTTAAATAAATAAATAAAATAATGCACAAGATACGAATGTCAACTCACTGCTACAAGAACACATGACCCTAAATAATCAAAGTACTCTTGTAATGTATAATAAGCTTTTGAATATAACAGATGTTTGAGGTTTGTTTTGAACCTATCGAAAGCAATGCAACTCCTGATGGAGACAGGGAGCTTGTTGTATATTTTGCTGCTAGCATAAGTTGGCGATTTTTCAAAAGTGGATGTTTTGTGGATCGTGGTCAATAAATTAGCGCCATTTCTTGTTTTGTATTGGTGATGAGTATTATTTGTTTCTAAATTTATGTTCATTCTTTTTAATAATATAAGCAACACTTGAGTATAAAAATGCAGCAGGCGTTCTGTATTTTCTTCTTTATGAATGTCTCTCTGCATGAATCGCGTGGTTTCAAATTAAACATCAATCTGATAATTCGCTTCTGGGCTATGAATATCCTATTTATCTCCGTTGCATTTCCCATAGTATGATGTGGAATGATAAGGCTGAGTAGACAAGTGCATAGTATACTTGAATCAAGATGCTTTCATGGAGCTCTATATTTTAATTGATTGATGGCAAAGTATGACTTAGAAAGTTTATTAGATGTTAGTTCGATGTGTTTAGACCATGAAAGTGATTCGTCAATTGTCACACCAAGAAACTTTGTGAAATGGTGGATCTGAATGAATTCTATTAGCAACTCCATATTTTTGTTAAAAAATATGATTTTGGTTTTATGGGATTTAACATAAGTTTATTTGAGTTGCAATATGTTGTCATTTCCTGAATTGCTTGTTCAATAGCCTCAGACATGTCTCCCATGGTAGGCTCGGCTATTCTAAAGTTGTATCATCAGCAAAATTATTCAAATGGAAACGTTTACTGATGTTCATTGGAAGATCATTGAGAAGAGAAGAAAGATCAGTGGACCAAGAATTGAGCCTTGCGCCACCCAGTATTCATCGTAAATTCATCTGATTCTACCCCATTCATTTTCACAAATATTTTCCTGTTGCATAAAAATGATTTGATTGGTTCCAATACATTCCTCTAATACCAATATTATACAACTTAAGGACAAAGTCTTTATCAATAGGGTCGAATGCTTTGACAGGTCGAAGAAAATTCCCGAAACATATTTCTTATCATCAATTGCTTTATATAGATAGTCTGCGAATAGAGTGGTTGCAGTTTCAGTGGATCTTCTGCCCTGAATCCATGTTGATTCGACTAATATATGTGTTTGACTAAAAATCGATGAGTCTGTTATATATCAGTCTCTCAAGTTTTTTTGAAAATATACTGAGGAGACTGATGGGTCTATAGTTGTCAATGTCAGATTTGTCTCCACTTTATGTACAGTGATAATTTTACTGAGTTTCAGAATAGTTGGAAATTCACCGTTCACAATGCATAAGTTAATAAGAGATGTTAAGGGGTCAGTTATACTATCACAGACTTCTTTCACAACTTTCACTAGCACATCATCTGGACCAGTTGACATGGTATTCTTCAGGTTACGAATTATTGATTTTATTTCTTCGGTCGTGGCTGGTTCGAAAAAAAAGGTATGAGGGAGTATTTCTCCAGTTGTACATATTTGAGATCTGTCGGATCCGAAGTGTTCCTTCATTTTTTCCTCGATTATACTTGAAAATATTCTCCAAAGCAGTTTGCTGCTATTTCAGGATCCATAACTTCAACATTATTTATGTTGAGGTGAACATCCCTTGTTTCATGATTCATCCTTCCCAGTTTTGCGTTTACCTCTCTCCAGATTTGTTTGATTTTGTTATCAGCACTACATATATTTTCATTCAGTTTTTCTCTCTTTGCATTTCTTAACGACTTACGATAATTTTTCCTTTTTATTTTATAAATCCTTTCCAAACAGGTGCTGCTAGATTGCCTATACATATGGAAAGCATTGTCCAGATCATTTTTTTCCTGTTTCAACTCATCCGTGTACTACTTGGTATTTGGACGCATTGCTGTGTTAGGCATTAGTGGGCACGACTCGTTATATGCCTGTTTGAATTGATTAATAAATATTTCAAAATTGGTGGATGGTGAGATTTCATTATCTATGTTCCATATTATATCATTCAATTTTGTTTTGATGAGAGTGGTGTTTTTTAGAAACTTTTCGATGCTTTTTGTTGGCTCTGTTTTTTGTTTTAGGTCCTATGTCATTGTTGTTATAGAATAATGTGACTGCTAGGTGGTCCGATAGGTGCGGATTAAAAATTGACTGGGTGCATTGGTACTGATCTAAATTGGAAATGATGTAATCAATTCCACTAATGGAAGTTTTGTTGTTTTTGTCGGTGCAGATTCTTGTTGGTGACGTTAACATATTCCGGCATTCACATGAGTCCATCATGTCTTTCAATAATTTGTAGTTAGTATTATTCTCATTCAAAAAATCGATATTTAGGTCGCCACAAATTATGATTTTATGGGTTATTATGAGTTCGCTAAGAGTGGATGACATGTATTCAACAAATTTTCTGACACATCCCATTGGTGGCCTGTAGGTGCAGAGCAGACATATTTTTTCATCTAGAAGTATTTCTACCATACAACATTCAAATTCCATTTCCATTGAGTGCTTACTCGGTATTGTTCTACATTTCAGAGCTATGTTTTTTCTCACGAAAATAGCTGTACCTCCATGTTTTCTTGACTGTCTACAGAAGAATGACATCAATTTGTAATTGGGAATATTTACTAAAGTTATATTTGACTCGTTCATCCAGTGTTCGCTGAGGCATAAAAAGTCGATATTTTTTTGCATTGCTACCTCTTCTATTTGACTGATTTTTGTTGATAAGGATTGGATGTTGATGTGTACTATAGTTAGTTGTTTCGTTATTGGGCCGCAATTTTGTTCTTGGCTGTCCCTAAAAAATTAGACTGTTGTCCAAGTTCCATCACTTCTGTTGCAATTGATGTGTTTGGACACAATACATCAGGTGTTGTATTTTCAAGAACAGTAGATGTTGCAATTTGATTTAATCGTGGGTTTATATGATTAGTATCAGATGTGAAGTCTTCCTTCGATTTAATCTCTGTTGCTATTTGGGTTTTCCCATCACTCGTACTATCTTTGCTTGAGTGATCAAGGTTTAATTTCACCAATTTGGTAATACGTGTGGTGATGTATGCCAAGAGAGCTTTACTCAGTAAGTATATACCAGTGTTTTTTAATAAATTGCTATTTCTAAGATGTGTCATGTTTAAATAATTATTACATTCAAAAACTTTCACTGAGCTATTGTATCTGTAGAATTCTTTAGATAGAAATAAGTTGTTTTCATAGATGAGTTTATTCCTTCTCCAGTTATGAGTGAGGTAGGGCTCAGTAATTATAATAGTATTTGTATGTGCTACATTGTAAGTGAACATTTCAATTTTTCTAGTATTAATTTCGCATTTATTCGGCCAGATAATTAGCCAGTCATTTTTAGAGAAATTTTTGGTACTCACTATTGCTGTCTTCAGTAATTCGTCAATGTTTGCATGTTTTTTTATTATGGATTCAGCTGAAAATTGTTCATTTTGTTTTGTGAGGTATGAAGCTATATTATTTCCATGATAGTTCGATACAAGGAGTATTTTTTTCTGAAGTATGGGATTATTTTCCAAGGTGTCCTTAGTTTTTGAATTTGTAGTATAACCTTCTTTTGGATTTGCTGTTGATTCCTGGGACATTTTTTTGTCATTATTAATTTTCTCATTTGTAGACCTGTCTCCGCCACTGGCTTGATCGATTGGATGAAATTCAGTTGAGGTCGCTTTATGACTCATTTTAGTTCTTGTTTGTGTATTAGCTGTTTTTGTCTGCTTCACTTTTTCTTGGACTTCTTTTTGCAGGTGCCTGATTTTATCCTCTAATTCAACAATGGTGTTTTTGTGACTTTCTAATAGGGCATTCATTTCAGATTCCATGTCAATTGCTTGCTGCATGAACGTACTATTTTCTTTTTTCAACTTTTCTATATAGTTACTTTTCATTACATTTTCATCTGTTAACTCACTTATGGTATTCTCCAAAATACTAGTCTGTTCTTCTTGTTCACTAATGTCCTTTTTACAACAGATTATTTTATTTTCTTCTACTATGGTAATTTTTTTCTTATTGGCCAGTAGGCAGCTTTTATGGAAAACACTATGACATTGGGTACACACATAATGCACAAACGGCTTAGTTCTACAGCATTTATAACTAATATTTGGAGAGCACTGAGAAAGTGTGTTTCCCACCATGGTTCCCAATATGCTTGACTATGTTGAATAATATGCGCACGCCACTGGAGGGTTATTTATCACTTTTATTTTTAAGCCAGGTACATATTTTTTGTTCCTGAATCACTTCGCCTTTTTCCCATCAGCCTCCAGTTTTTTTTCTAGCACAAAAATACACTAGAGTTGGATTGTAAACAATATCAGATTGATTAATTTACGAAATTGATCCACTTTCAATTGTTGGTTTTCAGTATTAATATGCACTTCAGAAAGAGCATCTTTTTGGCGTCTATGGGAATTAAATTTAACTAGTTATGTTGAAGTTTGTCCACAGTAAAAACGTTTTCTTTGAAGAGCACTTTTACACACTTCTACACAGCTATGTTAATTACTCCTAAAAAACGATTAGATGGTTGGTAAGAGAATGAAATATTTTTTTAATGATGTACCCTCATGTATTCAAAATTTTGAAGTTGATGTTTTTCCCTGCGCCATCTATCGGGCAATCACAATGTCTTTTTTACACACTTGTATGTTTGTTTGTAACCGACTCCTTTGGGCTCGATTTTGACTTTAAACGGTAGATTACATTCAAGATTTCTAGATTTATCAAGGACTGATGACAATGCACTAATTTGATAAGATTATTCCATTTTTTTATTTGCAAAAAAATAATAAAAATAATTACACGATTTATATTAGCTTCACTTGTATATTTGTTTGTAACCGACTCCTTTGGGCGCGATTTTGACCCCACTTTAAAAGATCAGATTTCATTCAAACGCTGTAGATTTATCGAGGACCGATGAAAATACACTAATTTGATGAGATTATTCTATTTCTTAATTTGCAAAAAAATTATAAAAATAATAGTTTAAAAAAAACTAACAAAACACGCTTTCATAAATAAACCAAACTAAAGAGTAGGAAATACATAATAGTTTAAAAAAACTAAAAAACACGCTCTTATAGAAAACGAAACTAAAAGAATAGAAAATGAGAAAAAATTTATTTTATCTCAAAAAAAGCGCGGAGTGCCGCCTCGGCCAACAATTACCTGTGATCTGAGACATTTCTTACTTTACTGCCCTAGGTGTGTAATGTACTATATAATTATTGATACCATGCACCCCACGCTTTTCTTAAAATACAATAAAAAAAATTATCATTTTCTATTTTTTAGTTTGGATTTCTATAAAAGTGTGTTTTTTAGTTTTTTTCAAAGTATTAATTATTTTCGAAAAGTAGTATCGGTGATATCATACAATAACTTTTTTTCATTGTTCTACGTCGAACCGTTCAAAAGTTAACAGAGGGGGGGGACTGTAAATAGCCGCACTCTATTGTATACATCAAGTAGCTGGGAAAGTTTGCAACATTAATCACTGATTATTTTGTTATAACCATTATTTTTCCATCAAGAAGTTCCGAAGGCTATGGCTCCCAGTAGAACACTTTGTGAATGAATAACCACAATCGAACAATTTCAATAAAACTCAGGAAATATCTAGATACGATTATTGATTGCCGCCTCAATATAAATATTATCGAGTCGTTTTCATTGAGTAAACTGATAACACTTCATATAGGTACCCTCTTTCATCATCTATTTTTCAATTCACTTCACAATCAATTGAGATATATCGACAATGTTTCAATCTACAAGTATTCTCTCGTGAACAAATAGTGATTGAATATCTGAAGATAACAATAGCCTATTATACATGAAAATTTATGGTTGCACCCACTCGGTAATGGAGCCGTTTGCTATATATACATATATACGGAAAATACGTTTTTCAGTGGAACACAGAAGTACAATAAAAAAAAAATATGTTCCTTTTCAAATTTCTTCTTTTCTTCATTGTATTTTCGTTGATAAGGGCTGAGGGTTCAGGTCCATCAGTTGGTAAGTACACACTCAATATTACTCCATATCCCCATCTGTCTGATATATGACATCTGTTGTAAAATATCCCAATGTTTTTAAATTAATACAAGTTAATAATTTATCCCAATACCTTAGACGTTCAATAATGAAAGCAAGCATTCAAGTAATCAATAACTTTTTAAGAATATTATAATCGTTCAACAAGAGTGATCACTTTGCAGTTGACTGAGGATTGGATGGAGTTTTTCTAAAATTGGGCCATGCTCTCTCTTTTAATCATCATGATTTGGTAAATCAGATGTCCGATTTGTTGTGTTTTGTGGACGTTTTGAGATACTTGAAAAGAAAATGATGATAAATTCAATGTCAGTAACGTATTATACAAAATGATTTGCCTTTATAATTTCCAGCAAAAACTATATGAATAGTTATTGGATACTTCCTTTGGTAACGACATACTCCCATTCCTCATTTGATTTGAATCAGCTGGATGCAGTTTTCGTTTATTTCTGCTCTGGAAAACTCAGGTGAACCAGTTTGACCGATAGATTGTTTACAAACGAAAATTCCTTCATTCCTATATTTATTCATACCCATGACTTCACAAAACGTAGTAACAGTCATAGAGAACAATTTTTTTATTGCTTCATTCAACGTCGGCCTATTTCTGTGACTGATGCTAAACACTGACGCCAGTGAGCACACTTCCCCCAACCGGCAATTTTGCCGAATCCTCTGTTGTGTTCAGAAATAGGGTTCTTCAACGAGCTCAACATCTATGAACTCAGGACCGCCATCTTAACGTCTCCCCATTGATAAGACGCCTGCAGCTGCGAATATGCTGGGACCAGTTTTTGGAAATGCATCGACGAAATAGTGACCAATTCTGATTCTGATAACTTCGAAACTGGTATTATTGATCCCTGCTTATCGAATCATAATGCGCAATATATCAAATTGAGGAACATGAATAATGTTAAACCTGAAAAAATTATTCGGCGCAAAATATTGAAGAGTTTGGTAATGATCATAAAGGTTAATAATCCCCTTGATGATTCATGTTGACAAATACTTTCCACTGAAGCCAGTATCCGCGAAACTCAACAATCTCATTAAATTCTTTGACATACAAATATGAGAAGCAAACTATCAGCTTTGAAAATCATCAGTGATAGTATAGATGATAGTGTACGTCCTGAAAATTACCGAAATTATAACAAAAGCTATAATAAATCGCTGAATAAAGCAGAGAAAACAGCTCATGATAACTTCATTTTGAATTCCGAAAATGAAAGTAAAGACACATGGCGACTTATCGATTATGAACGTAATAAGATGAATAATCGAAACAAATTTGCATGTGAAATAACACCAAATGAATTCATTGAATATTTTGCAACAGCTGCGGAGAAAATATGACAGCAGTTACCTGAATCGAACAGATCAGCTACAGAATATTTAAAATACTAAGAATGCCGAATCCAATTTTTCTTTATGAAATCAATGAAGTAGAAGTGATGGATGCAATCAACTTCTTGAAAAACACAAATTGTATGTACGTCCACATTTTAAATAGTAAAATACTGAAGAAAATAAAACACCATATTGTGCCAAATTTTATAATATCTGTATCGCTCAAGGTATTTTCCCCAGTATTTTGGAACAAACAAAGCGCATTCCGGGATTCAGAAAAGGTGATATCGATGTGCCCGAAAATCATTCAAATCATTCCTACTATTGGCAGAATTTTCGAAATTATCATCAGAAAACGACTTTCAACTTATTTTGAAACCAATAATATTTTTCATAATAATTAGTTTGGTTTCAGACAAAATCGAGTAAATTGGAGGAAGACATAGTTGAGGGCCTTGAACTGGAGAATGCACGAGTGCAACCCTGTATGATCTCAGCAAGGCCTTTACTATGTCTCTCATGAAATCCTAAAGAAAAAACTGGAATATTATGGTGTTAGACGGATACCACAAAGTTTGTTCAAATCTTATTCAAGCGAACGGAATCAAACTGTGTTCTCCAACGAAGGTACATCCTTACCAAAATAAATCAATTATGGAGTCCCGCAGGGTTCAGTGCTGGGGCCCCTTCTACTCATTATTTATGTAAATGGTATATTTGTGAATATGAATCCGTCAGGGTGCATATTATTTGCTGATGATGCAACAATCTACCATTCAGGTACAGATATCCATTACAACGGGAGGATAGATGATACAGCGCTCGCTGAAATTGACGAGTGGTTATTAAGCAGCATGCTCAAACGAAATGAGCAAGTCCCAGAATTCATTGTTTTCATCAAACAAGAATATCACACATGGAAATACTCACTCGGGATTACTCTCGATGATAGACTAAACTGGTCATCTTATGTTGACTCTTTGTGTAGACTATGAAGCCAAGTTTTCCTCTTACACAGATTGAGAAAATCAGTGAGCTCCAATGTATTGAAAGTACCATATTCTGCACTATTCCACTCACACATGAGTTATGGAACTTTACTATAAGGAAACTCCACTCAGGCTTCACGTGTTTTCAAAATACAGAAAAAGCAGTTCGGATTACTGCTGGTGCAGTGCCTAGGGACTCATGTAGAACAATATCCATATATCAAAGAATGATGACCCCACCGTCAGTATTCGTATATCAAAGCCTTCTTGATATTCATGAACACTTAGAAATTTACACGGCTCATAATACATCATAACAATACCAGAAATAACAATCTCCCGTTAAATCCTAGATTTCGTTTAGCCTCATATGCACGAAAATCCCCCAACTAACGACTTCACAACAAAATACCAGAGATATGTGCAAGTCAAATCAGCTATGATAAACCAGTTACTAAGTCATGGCTTCTATGTAATCGAGGAAAACCTCACTACTAATTTTTGGATTTTGATTCTGATATTGACTATAAAATCACACGATTCATCTCACGTGATCCTACTACTGATAATCTGTTCAAGTATCCTAATGAAAACTGTGTGTCATATACAAATTTATATGTTCCATGTATATAACTCGCTGCTATGAATGTGCTATGTACATAAAATAGTCAATGAAACTTCTATCTATCTATCTATCAACTACACTACAGTTGGAAAAATCGAATTAAACGGTTTTATTCACATAAAGGATTCAATATAAAATTGAACCAGAAAATGGTAGATCTCAGGTGAAAAACAACTACTTTCCTGGCAAATACCACGCAGAACGTTGAATGATATTCACCTGAAAATCCATGCATACTTCCATATAAAATCAATGGACATTGAATGCAAATGTTTCTTTCTGATAAGCTCGATTATGTTTAATTTATGTCGTGTTCACCTAACAATCCGCATACCGGTTTCAGGCTTCTTAGCCCTCATCAGTACGGAGTAGTCAACCAGCCAAAGGTCCAAAGACCTCTGGCTGAAGTGAGACACAACGTAAACAAACCATCATCGAGCTTGTAACACCTATAGGTCCGCCGGAGAAGATAAACTTTAACTGGCGGTACCTAGTGACAGAAAGAAACACTCCGAAAATCTCCCACTTCGATAGGTTTCTAAATAAAGATTCCTTCTCAGTAGGAGTGGCAAGCCCGTCTAACATATAGTGAAGATAAGTGCCATGTGAAGTGGAATGAATAGAAAAATCGATTAAACGGTTTCTTCACATAAAGGATTCAATATAAATTGAACCAGAAAATGGTAGATCTCAGGTGAAAAACAACTACTTTCCTGGCAGATACCACGCAGAACGTTGAATGATATTCACCTGAAAATCCATGCATACTTCCATATAATATCAATGGACATTGAATGCAAATGTTTCTTTCTGATAAGCTCGATTATGTTTAATTTATGTCGTGTTCACCTAACAATCCGCATACCGGTTTCAGGCTTCTTGGCCCTCATCAGTACGGAGTAGTCAACCAGCCAAAGGTCCAAAGAACTCTGGCTGTTACAAGCTCGATGATGGTTTGTTTACGTTGTGTCTCACTTCAGCCAGAGTTCTTTGGACCTTTGGCTGGTTGGCTACTCCGTACTGATGAGGGCCAAGAAGCCTGAAACCGGTATGCGGATTGTTGGGTGAACACGACACAAATTAAACATAATCGAGCTTATCAGAAAGAAACATTTGCATTCAATGTCCATTGATATTATATGGAAGTATGCATGGATTTTCAGGTGAATATCATTCAACGTTCTGCGTGGTATTTGCCAGGAAAGTAGTTGTTTTTCACCTGAGATCTACCATTTTCTGGTTCAATTTTATATTGAATCCTTTATGTGAAGAAAACCGTTTAATTCGTTTTTTCTATTCATTCCACTTCACATGGCACTTATCTTACACTACAGTTGTTAGAGCATTCTACGCGCACCTTCCTTATCAGGTCACTCATCGCATATTGAACGTGCACGTCGTTGCTTGGCTCAGATATCGGTAAGACTCTCGTCAACCTGACCAGCCGCCGGTGCCCCATAGAGAACTCAATAATACTGATTTCGATTTCAACGATGTCGATGAAAATACTTCTATCTATGGAATCGAACGCAGTTGGTTCGACGATATCAGTTGCTTTATCATTGTCCTCTCATAGTTCCCTATATCACTCATATCACGAACTTCTCGATTGAAAAGGAAACTTTCCCCCTGCATTGGAAAATATCGTTCGTGATAACACTACCGAAAATCAAAAACTGCCTCGGAACTATCACAGCTCCGCCCCATTTGTATTTTCCTTTTTGGAAGTATACAATAAAAACTTTTTAACAAAAAAATAAACCGACGAAATACGGAACTGAGAAGTAATAACGAAAAATTAAACCGACAAAATACGGAACTGAAAAGTAAAAAATAAAAAAACCTTCTCAGACTCAATAACTAAGCTCCTCAACTAATGTAAGTAACTAATTTTGAGTCGGCGCCAAACAAACAAGCAAATGAATGAGGTAAGGCGTAAAATGATGGCATCGATTTGCGCGGTGACATTCCGATCATTTTTCTGAAGTATTTAATGATCTCCGTTGATTGTTCGTTTGGCGCCCAATCAAAATTCGTTACTTACATTAGTTCAGGAACTAAGTTATTGAGACTAAGAAGCTCTATTTCATTTTTTACTTATCAGTTCCGTATTTCGTCGGTTTTATTTTTTGTTAAAAAGTTTTTATTTTGAAATTTTTTGTGGCTGAAATCTACTGATTACTACCTACCTGTCTTTCAATTACTCCCAAAATACTTACTTACCCACCTTACTTCAACTATTACCAGTTAAATAATATGATTATCTACTTTTACTATTTGTTGTAATATAGATTTTTTTCGTTGTTCTGGTTAGTTTATTTCATTACTTTGTATATCATTTCATCCTCTCATAGAATATAATGATTATGACAAATGTACGAGAATAGAAATAATGACAATAGCGATCTGTCATCGTCAACTCCCATATGTGTGCCAATGTTCACAAGTGAAAAATCAATTATCGCCCATTTTTTCCACTCGTAAGGGTGAATATTTTAATTCAGAATCCAAATATAATCAATTATGAGGTATACCCTATTCAATAAAGAAAAAATAGTCCAAATCGAAGAACCCAGTACAAAGTTATGCCTGATAGAATCGGTTAACGGAGCAGAATTCAGATGATGAGTGATTAATATCCTTCATTTTGCTACCCTTAGGGTAGCAAATGGGACCATCTTCAAAATACACTCTATACACTGAATTTTTTTTTATCGGAATCAGACGTCTCAGAAAAGAGTTATGCGTGGTCACACATAAAAAAAAAGCGTCGACTAGAGAACCTCCTCCTTTTTGGTTTCGTTGGTTAAGAAATAAAATGAACCTTCCTAGTCTCAGAAACTAAGCTCCTTAACTAATGTAAGTAACTAATTTTGAGCCAACCAAACAAGCAAATGAATTAAGTAAGGCGTAAAATGATGGCATCGAGTTGCGCGGTGACATTCAGATAATTTTTTTGAAGTAATTCAATGATCTTCGTTGATTGTTTATTTGGTGGTGACTCAAAATTAGTTACTAACATTAGTTGAGAAGCTTAGTTATTGAGACTAAGAAGGTTTTTTTTATTCTTTACTTTTCAGTTCCGTATTTCGTCGGTTTAATTTTCTGTTAAAATGTTTTTAATTTTAAATTTTTTGTAGCTGAAATCTATTAATTACCACCTACTTGTTTTTTAATAACTTCCAAAATACTTACCTACCCACCTTACTTCAACTATTACCAGTTGAATAATATGATTATCTACATTTACTATTTGTTGTAATATAAATTATTTTTGTTGTTCTGGTTAGTTCATTCCATTACTTTGTATATCGTTCCATCCTCTCATTAAATTTAATGATTGTGACGGATGTAGGAGAACAGAAATAATGACATTAGCGATCTGTCATTGTCAACTACATATGTGTGCCTATGTTCACAAGAGAAAAATAAATCATCCCTCATTTTTCTTCCCGTAAGAGTGGATATTTCCATTTGAAATCCAAATATAATCAACTATGAGGTATACCCCATCCAATAAAAAAAGAATAATCCAAATCGAAGAACCCAGTTCAAAGTTATGCCTGAGATAGGATCGGCTAACGGACCAGAATGCAGAGGGTGAGTGATCAATATCCTAAATTTTGCTACCCTTAGGGGTGGATTCCATCTTTTAAATTCGAATGAGGCCAATTTCAGAGTACACCCTATCCAATGAAAAAAGAGTTATCAGAATCGGACATATCAGTAAAAAGTTATGCGTGGTCACACATAAAACGAAACAAAATATACGCGTCGACTAAAAAACCTCCTCCTTTTTGGTTTCGTCGGTTAAAAAATAAAATAAATTTTCTTAGTCTCAATAACTAAGCTCCTAAACTAATGTGAGTAACTTATTTTGAGTCGGCGCCAAACAAACAAGCAAATGAATTAGGTAAGGCGTAAAATGATGGCATCGAGTTGGGCGGTGACATTCTGATAATTTTTTTGAAGTAATTTAATGATCTTCGTTGATTGTTTGTTTGGCGCCGACTCAAAATCAGTTACTTACATTAGTTTCGGAGCTCAGTTATTGAAACTGAGGGGGTTTATTTTATTTTTTACTTTTCAGTTCCGTATTTCGCCGGTTTAATTTTTTGTTAAAACGTTTTTATTTTTACAAATTGAATATTGATAGAAAGATTTTTCTGTGAATTGAAAAATCCACGATTGAAATGAAGTTATTTCTTGTGAATGTCTAACAGAAAACAACTACTTCAGTCGCAGATGATTCCACATCTGGTTTTATGAACATCATGTTTATATTTTACAAATCAATGATTATCTACTTTTACTATTTGTTGTAATATAAATCATTTTTGTTGTTCTGGTTAGTTTATTCCATTACTCTGTATATTATTCCATCCTCTTATAAAATATAATAATTGTGACGGATATAGGAGAACAAAAATAATGACAATAGCGATATGTCATTATGTGTGCCAATGTTCACAAGTGGAAAATCAATTATCCCCTATTTTTCTACCCGTGAGGTTGGATAATTCAATCCGGAATATGATCAACTATGAGATATACCTCATCTAATGAAAAAAGAATCATCCAAATCGAAGAACCCAGTACAAAGTTATGCCTGATAGAATCGGTTAACGGACCAGAATTCAGAGGGTGAGTGATCAACATCCTTCATTTTGCTACCCTAAAGGGTGAATTTCATGTTTCAAATTCAGATGGGATAAATTTCGAAGTACATCCTATCCACTGAAAAAAGAATTATCGGAATCGGACGTCTCAGTAAAAAGTAATGTGTGGTCATACATAAAAAAAAATATACGCGTCGACTAGATAAACTCCTCATTTTTGGTTTCGTCGGATGAAAAGGTGATTTGCGAAGAAATAAAGTTGCACTTCGTTGATGTTCTGCCCGATAATCAATCAGTATTCCGACAGAAACAACCAACAGCTTTGCTAACCCTTACTACTCTCATAGGTACTTCTAGACTACGCTGAATCTTTCGATAGAATAAATCATCGCACCTTGATGGCATAACTCCATAACAAAGGTTTCGTGAATAACGCATTATCTTTGATGAAGAGTTACCTGATGAATCGGTCACAAATCGTCAAGTACAAAAAATTAAACCGACGGAATACGGAACTAAAAAGTAAAAAATAAAAACTTTTTAACAAAAAATTAAACCGACGAAAAAATCAACTGAAAAGCAAAAAATAAAATAAACCTTAGTCTAAATGATAATTGAGCTCCTTAACTAATGTAAGTAACTGATTTTGAGTCGGCGCCAAACAAACAATTATCGAAGATCAATATCTATGAAAGAAGTCATCAAAACGCAGTCGTGCATCTCGCTGCTATCATTCTACGCTTCACCTAATTCAATTGCTATTTTGTTTGGCACCGACTCAAAATCAGTTACTTACATTAGTTTAGGAGCTCAATTATCATTTGGACTAAGGAGGTTTATTTTATTTTTAGCTTTTCAGTTGATTTTTTCGTCGGTTTGATTTTTTGTGAAAAATATTTGAATTTTTACTTTTCAGTTCCGTATTTCGTCGGTTTAAGTTTTTGTTAAGAAGTTTTTATTTTTCAATTTTTTGTGACTAAAATCTACCAATTACTACCCACTTGTTTTTTGATTACTTCCAAAATACTTACTTACCCACCTTACTTCAACTATTACCAGTTAAATAATATGATTATCTACTTTTACTATTTGTTGTAATATGAATTATTTTCGTTGTTTTGGTTAGTTCATTTCATTACTTCGTATATCATTCCATCCCCCGTTAAAATATACTGATTTTGACGGAACAAGAATAATGTCAGTAGCGATCTGTCATTGTCAACTACGTATGTGTGTGCCAATGTTCACTAGTGAAAAATCAATTATCCCCTATTTTTCCACCCGTAAGGGTGGCTAATTCCTCTCGAAATCCAAATATAAGGTATACCCTACCTATTAAAGAAAGAATCATCCAATTGGCCAGAATTAGAGGGTGAGTGATCAATATCCTTCATTGTGCTACCCTTAGGGGTGGTTTCATCTTTTAAATTCAAATGGGACCAAATTCGAAGTACACCTTATCCACTGAAAGAAGAGTTATCGAAATCGGACGCCTCAGTAAAAAGTTACGCGTGATCATACTTAAAAAAAATTTGTGGAAAAACATAAAATATACGGGTCGAATAGAGAACCTCTTCGTTTTTGGTTTCGTTGGTTAAAAAGCTTGGTATTATTTGTGACGTACCACAGGGATCTATTTCAGGGCCATTTTCATTTGACAAACTTCAGTAGGTGATTCCTCACAAATATGAATTGTTCGAATGAGTATATGTCCGCAAACGCTCCGTTTCCAAGATACAGAGTGTTGCAGTTTAATTTTTATTTTTGTTTTTTTCAAATAACTTTCGAAATACTAACCTTAATCAAACGAAAATTGGTTTCGAGAAGTATTTTGAGGTGTCGAATTCAAACATGATGATATTATTGCTTTTTCTCGTAGAGGGCGCCACCTACACGTCTTTTTTTGAAAATTCATAACTTTTTTGAGCGTACTTCTACCACATTTTTCAGTGAAATGTTAACAATTATACTGGAAGAGTATTGAACTTCTGTGAAAAAATTGAAGAATTACATGAAAAAAAAACAAATATTTTTGACTTTGATCAAATCTCTGAACATTTACAAAATAGTGATTTCTCTAGTTGTTGGTGATACTGATATACCTTCGGAGATCTTCAAGGGAGGGAGATGAGGGCTGGTTTCTTCGAAGCTGGTCTCAGCGGCACTATGATGAAATTGGTTTCAGCTGTACGACGACAAAGCTGGTCGTGGGTGGTTCTCTATTTGGTTCTAGACCCCCTTACAGGCGTGAATTTGGTTGATCTTCACGGACCAGTGCTCAATTGGATGTGCTGTATGACCTCCTAGGGTACCAGTCCTTCTGTCTCCGTAGATGGCTTCACTCCGTGGTATATATCATGCGAAGAAGATGATAGGAATCAAAATGTGTACAAAAAGGGGAGAACGAAGGATATCCTTTGAACCTCAAGTTTTATGATTCAAATTCTAATCTAGAGTCAAAAGATAGATGTAAATGATAGCATACAATGAAAATCTCAGTCTATATGAAAGACTGGAAGATTACAGTGAAAGAACAAAGATAATAAATAGCAATCCAATCTGCTATCCCGGATTTAAATTTCCAAGATAATTTTAATAATTTACAAAAATTATTAACAATGTGCAAAATTCAAAACCAAACAAACAAACCTAACCCACAACGTTCTTTCAAAATTCAGTTGAATATATATATATATATATATATATATATATATATATATATATATATATATATACAGTGTGACTCATTTAAAATGGAACCGCCCCTGTAGAATACGCATTTTTCAGTCAATCTTAAAAATATTTTTTATAATATTAAGAATCAAAAACTGTATCTTGACACAAATTTTGATAATTTTAGTTCCATTTCCAAGGCACTCTATGGTTTTTTCTCTTTGTCAAAAACGGCAAAAGTTTATTGGGCATTATTTCTTCCAAATTTGACTACACCCTAGATTCGTAGTCGTTATAAATGAAAACCATCAAAATTTCATAAAAAAATATTGGTTAACAACGAAGTTATATTAATTTTAATTTTGGAAACAAAGTATTTGATTATAATTTTTATTTATATTGAAGATATATTTGAAATCTGGCAACACTGCCGATACAAAGTAGAGCACAAGTGAATTTGAACAGCAAAAATCCGAAGTCAATAGCTTATTCCGTTCAACAGTTATAACTACTGAATGTATGGTAATGTGAGCGATTTGTGGTGTACTAAATCACAGCCTACTACTGATTTAGTACGATACCTAGCGAAGGCAACAACTGACATCCTTGCAGATTTTAGATCACCACCAGCAGATAATGAAGGTAAACGTGAACATTTATTCCATAAAAGTAGCTGTGAGGATGTCAATATGATGCTGTGCATTTTTTTCTCTAATCCTGACATTATGATTACTTCGAGTTTTCAATTTTCTGTAGTTCTCCAATTGGCCATATATCACAAACTTCGTTCGTCATTGGGAATTCCTGGGTTTATTTAAATATTGAAGGTGTATTCCTCCGAAAGACGTTTCCCTGATAACAGAATGGAAAGCTGTTCACTCATTTCGCAAAACTATTTATCTTTGAAAAAAATTACATAACTCGAAAAACAATCCAATGACGTGAAGTGTTATCCTCAGTTTCAGTGATATCCATGCTAGTTGAGGGGCTTTTTCTCAAAAGATAGAAACACATACTCTTTGAGAGGATCAACCTCACCCACATCAGCAGTTCGATTCCAGAAATAAATACTTCATAATTTCTATTTATGGAATAACAACAACATTTGAAGATTTAGGAAGAAAATTCTCCAATAGTTCTCGATGTAGCACAGGCCATCGATATAATCTGGTTGCAAGAATGAGAGAACAAATACCAAACACCTATGTAACTTACAGGATATTAAGAGTCAAGAAAGTAAATGAATTTTTTATGAAAAAGTTCATCGTATTTCGAAATGGAATGGATTGGAATGATCGAATAAAACTCTCAGTCATACTCCACAATATTCATTACACTGTCAAGTAGGGATGTTACATGTTTTGGACCAATTTATTGAAGAACTAAAACTAAGAAGTGGGTACAGTATAATTTATAGGCACGTTATTTTCATTTTTGCATCCTACATATTTTCAATTTGTGATAGAGTAATTATTTATACTAATGTTAAACGTGCAGTTTTGAGCAGTGGTTATTTGAATACCACTAGAAGTGAGAGCTGGAGCCAACGCAGTTTTCGTGATATTTTCATTAACAACATTATTATACAGCTGGTATCGCCCGGAAGTACTCGTACTTGGCTGATTTCAATCAATTTCATTTACTTCAGTAAC
>JAFIRS010007343.1:0-26032 GCA_018342105.1 Gonioctena quinquepunctata | reverse complement strand
TCAAAATACTTTTTCCTTTGGAATATTTCAGTGAAATCCCCCCACCATCCAACAAGTCCGATGCGATGCGAAACCTGGATTTGGGGGGATTTTTTGACATTCAGCGCCCCCATCAATAATCGCAGTTCATTCTACCCTCTCACATGACAAACGCCCTCCCCGTTTGAGATTTCAAGGTTTCCATAAAGGGCTATGATTTAACAGAATATGTATCCCCACACCACAACTTTAGTCAACCAAAAAAAACATCGAGATCAAATTTTTGGTTCCCGGGAAAACCCCAAAACATCAAAACTCAAGGTCAAACCCAAAGTCAAAACTTAATGTTATGAATCTCAAGGTCATATTAAAGGGTCAAAACTGAAGTCGAACCCTCAAATGACCAAACCCAATATAAAAACCTTCAATGACAAATCTAAAAGAAACTCAAGGTGGGAACACACACACATTGACCCCCGAACTATTAAAGGGAACGTGACGTCATAGTGGGGGGGAGAGCCAAAACCCGGTTTAAAATTTTCCCCAATTTCATTAAATAAATTTTGTTTTTTGTTTTATAATGAATAATATAAAATATTTGAATTAAAATGGGGTTGACATAAAATGACAGGAAAAAAGTGTGGTTTCATAGCAAAACAATATCGAATCTACTGGTGGTTTTTTTTCAGTTTAATACATTTTAAAAAAAAATTCAACCGCCGAATAAATCAAGGGGAAAAGCAAAAAAAAAAATTAAATGATAATTGAGTTTCCTGAACTTTTAGGTAACTAATTTTGAGTCGGCGCCAAACAAACTAGCCATCGAATTAGGTGAAGGGGTAAAATGATGGGGGGAATGTACACGACGGCGTTTTGATTAATTCTTCAACGTAATTATAGTGATCTTCGATAATTGTTTGTTTGGCGCCAATTCAAAAAATTAGTTGCTCACATTAGTTTGGGGAGCTCAAATCATTAGGACGGGGAAGAATTTGCCGTTTCCCAAATTTGGGTTTTTTCGTTGGTTTAATTTTGTTAAAATTTTTTTTCATAGGGGATAAAAACCACCAGTAGTTTCGATATTGTTTTACGATGAAACCACACTATGTCCTGTCATTATATGTCGACGCATTCAATTCGTATATTATATATGATTCACTTTCTATGAGGAAACAGTAAATGCAAGCAAAATTGATTAAATAGGGGATTTTGAGCTCACTACACAGTGATTTCATATTGGAATTCAAATATATACCTTTTTTAAATTGTGAATAATATAATTCTTTCATTCTCTGATAATCAAAATATATCCTCTAGCACGAATGATATTTAATAAAAATATTTCCCCAATCACATTTAAAATTGGAAAAAATTACAAGAATTCATGTTATTTTAAATTTCCAAAGAGAAAAATTGCAATTCTTCCCGTTCCAAAATTTGAGGAATCGTGTCCGTTTCGAAATGCTTCGTTTTACGGAATCATTCATTTACAATGATCATGTACTGATCTTGAACTTGCCCAAAAATATAATATACATATTGTTATGTTAGGTTATGTTTATAAAATAATTAAAATGATAATTCCTTATCATTATTAGGTTTTTAAGTTATCGTGGTTCATGCTTTGTTTGTTTTACATTTTTTCTATGCTTTTTACCAGTCTAGAATCTTATAACATGCTCTAGTCAACGCATTTATATCAAAATGTCAGTCCTGAAGTATCTCTATTGTCGTAAGTATGTGACCAACAATACATGCATGTTGAACACCCAATAAAAAAAAAAAATTTAATTCATGAAAAACTCGTATTTCAAGTAGTCAAATGGTATACAAGTTAGAACATTCTGTATGGTAAATCATATCAGGAGAAAACCCCACAGCAAGATGTCAAAAACTATGCGAGGTAAATAATGAAATATAAAAATTATGAACACAAAAAAATGTCAAATATGAATTTTATTCGAATCTGTAGATATAATATAAGGTCTAGAATAGTACATTGTAAATAAAATCATTAGAATAAGTTAAAATAACTAATTATCGAATAGAAAGTGGCAATATATTCAAAAAAAATTTAAAATAAACAAAATGTGCGGGTTTCCAAGAAGAACGGAAACGAGCTGAGAGGGGATGAAAATTTGGGAAAAAACGAAACCACGTATGAAATTTTGGAAGAAAAGTTATAGTTAATTACAAAAATAAAAACAAGCAAAACCCTCCAAAAACATGATAATTAATTCAGACATCAATGGGAGAATGAACACATAAGAAAATTCCACTCACCTTAGTAACAGAACAAGAAATCCTGTATATACCATTCTCAGGTACAAAAGTTGGTTTTATGCAAGGAAGCTGTGTTAACCAGTAGCACGAATACTTCCAAGAGGCAGCAGAACACCACACAAGAAGAATAACAAGGTATCTCATCAGAACTGACTGAAGTGCAACGATCAGGCCTAGAAACTCATATTGTTTATTTCATCACTTGTGTCCTTTTCGATTGAACATCTAATAATTTTCGATGCTATCGCACTTTTTTATATCTTTCAAACATTCATACAACAAGTATTTATCACACGTAGCAAATTTCACCATTTCAAATCACTGTTTTTAATTCCACAAGGTAGTTTACGCAGAGAAGGTCAGTTTTAAGGATTTATTTAAATAAAAACAATCATTTGACGATTTTCTGTGTTTCTATCTTTTGAGCACCTAACCATATCTTTTTTCCACAAAACAGCATTTTCTACATCTAGTTTTGGCACTACCCACTGAATCTACCGCCGATGATAGGGATGACTCATTCTTCATAGGCGTACCGACTGAGCTGGGATAAGATAAAAAGGGTGTTGAAAAAGGGTAGCCGGAGTTTTCATTTTTGATATGATAGGTATTCATTTTTAAAAATTATTCAAAAGATAGGAAAATCAATGATACAAATTATAAATTATAAATAAATAATAAAGTACTTGCTACATCAGAACAACTGGCGCCCAACGTGGGGCTGAATTGCCAGAATAAGAATTAGAAGCAAGTGTAACTTTGATAGAAATTGAAAGAAATAACATTTGTTTGAAATCAAATAAAATTATTCATTGACAATATAGAGTTGACATTTTAGAATTTTGCATTGACATATTTGTATGAGTGTGAAGAAAATGGATTCGAGAGATGCTAAAAAAGTTGGTTGGGAAGGAGGTGCAGAAGGTGAAGAGAGAAAGGGGGTTATGAGGAAGAAGGAGAGAGTAGTAATGTGAGAGGGAGTGAAATGAAAAGTGAAAGAACAGAAATGGAGAGTCAGTTTAATAAAATAATGTAATTTATGTAAGAAAATTCAGTAAGAATGGAGGAAAGAATGAAAGAAAACTCAGAGAAAACAGAGACAATGAATGGAAATATAGCAAGTATGAAAAATGAAATAAAAGAAAACTCTGCAAGAATGGAAGAGAAAAAAGAAAAAATGAATGATGGAATGAGAGAAAGTATGGAAAGAATGGAGGAAAGGATGGATGGAAAAATGGGAAATTTGAAGAATGGAATGAAAGAGACTCATTGGGGTACCAAAGGTTTGTTTATGAATTTTATTATTGGAAGAAAAATATATTTTATCAAAAAGAAAAGTAAACAATTCCAAAAATGTCTCTTCCTTAATGGTAATGTTATTACTAGTACGATACCAATTTTTGTGTATTGCTCTAATACAAATTGGGACCGTATTAGTAATTAATGTACCATTAAGGAAGATATATTTTTGGAATTGTTGACTTTTCTTTTTGATAATACATATTTTTCTTTCAATTATGAAATGTATAAACAAACCTTTGGTACTCCAATGGGAGCCTCCATTTCACCCGTTTTAGCAGCGTACGTCATGGATGATTTATTCCAGTTTTATCATTCATTCTGAACTTAAAAAAAAAAATATGTTGATGATATTATATTGGCATTACCGAATGATGGTGTGGATGAGATTCTCGATACTTTCAATAGCTACGATCCTCATATCCAGTTCACAATTGAAACCGAGAACAGCGAAAGTTCCGTACCATTTCTTGATACCAAGCTTATACGGACAACAGAAAACAAGCTACTGTTAGATTGGTATAGGAAACCATGCAGCTCAGGAAGATAGATGAATCACCATTCATTCCACAAACAGTCTATGAAAGTGAACTTGGTTAAACAAATGAAATTAAGAGTACTGAAAATCTCAGATCCCAAATTCCATAAACAGAATTTAAACATTACCTTCAACCTTTTCTTAGAAAAATCATATCCAAGAATTCAACTCAATAACATTCTATATAATACTTCTTCTCACTCAGAAGTACTAGCCTCAAACAGTTATAACTCGAACATTGTCTCAAACAACAATGAAACTAACAATACGCCTACTCAACCTTTTTTCACTTCATTACCATATATAAGAGAGATCACTCCTAAACCCTCCAGATTATTTCACAATCCTGAAAAATTTAAAATGTAATTCAACAAAGTCCTAACAATCAGGTCAATGTATTCAAAGGTTAAAGATAACACTCCATTACTTCCAATGTCAAATGTAATTTATAGTATTCCTTGTCATGGTTGTAATAAACAATATATTGGTCAAACGCAAAGATCATTATCGAACAGAATAATTTCTGATAAAAGTAACTGCCGACTGCAACCTGATGTGAGATGTGCTTTGGCAGAACATGTGAATGAATTTGACCACCAGATGAATTTCGATTCAGTGGAAGTGCTAGCGACAGAGTCACATTCATCTGAGAGAACATTCTTAGAAATGGAGATCTACTTTCATTTATTGTCTTCAGCTATCAATCAAAATTGACAATAATGTAATATATTGAAAAAAAAATAAAAAAAAATTATATATATATATATAAAAAACATCAACCATTCGAGCAAAATCTCTTATTCATTGTCCTTAGACATCAATCAGAATTGACAACAATAAAATATAAAATAATAATTCTTCATAACATTACCGCCACCTGGTAACATCAGTTGGTAATGATGTAACAGTTGGCAACAATGTAACTAATTCCAAGTGACACCCATCAGGTATCGTTGGCTTGAATATAATTGCAAGATTAATTCCTAACCTGTCAGTTTCACTTGTCACACCACATAGAGTACACAGTTATATTTATATAATTTTGAACAACGCTAATGTGGTTGTAGTAACTTTGAACTTCGTTTCATTCCTCGATCTAGATTTCTTTTTTTTTGTATCACTATGTTAGATGAATATGTTCTACATCATTAAAACCAACCTCAACAAAGCTATAAGTAGCATATTGTTTCGCAATTGAATATGTATTACCATTGGTTTTTTCATCAATTGTAGTCTCCCTGATGATGGATATAAACATTTCCGAAAGCTTGGATAAACCTTAAAGAGTTTACTTTTTCATTGCTGCTCCCCCAATATCCCTAGTTTCGTACCTAACTAGTCAGCAAATACTTCCCATATATATATATATATATATATATATATATATATATATATATATATATATATATATATATATACAAGCTGATTCTATGTGGGGTTGCAGTCAAGTATGGGGCTGATTAGGAAAACTCTTTGGTATCCGTCAAGCTTTCGGCAATCTTTATTGCCTTCCTCAGGAAAACTACAATTGTATGGATTACATAATGAAATTATATATATTATTTGTCTACTTACTAACGTGAGATTGATGTAAAATTAGTACATTAAATGAACAGAAATTCATGAAAGATGAAATAAATTTTGACAATGACAACTTCTTTTCTAATCAATTCAAGATCAAGGCGGAAAATTTTGATCACAGGGCGATATATCTTTTCTGTTATTCATTTCTAGCAAATAAGTATAAATTTGCGTGAGATTGTTCAAATCAGTTCTTTTATTCATTGATTCTTTATCATTTTTATGTGAACCATCTCTAGAAATATTCTTTGTTTTCATTGGTTTCTGTTATCTAGAATTTCCGTATTATCATAGTCCATCCGATGATCTCTTTCATTTACATGTTCAGAAAGAGCACATGAATTAACATTACGTTTACAGTCGCTCTTATGGGATATGATACGACTGTTAAGGGTTCTTGATGTTTGACCGACATATGTATTAGAACAGTCTCTAACGGTATTCTATAAACAACATTAGATTTTGTTTATTTTGAATCGTACTTTCACTTTTGTGTGTAATTTTGATATGGTTTTAACATTTCTTCGCAATTTTGATATTTTCATTTTTTTTAAAACATTTGTTAGTTGTGGAGTGAGTTCTTGGATATGGGGAAGAGATCTAAATATAGATGTTACCAGTTCTTCTGTTCTGAGATTTTGTTCGATATTGAAGGGATTATAGAGTTTCTTTGGTTAAAGAGTAATTCTATTGATGAGATTTTTGGATAGAATTTTCTAGTATAATTTTCTGAAATCTCGATTAGACATTTTTGTGTAAATTGATATGAGTGACTCTTTCAATTCTAGTTTTCATAGCTATCATCAAATTGATTTTCATTTTGTGGATGGTATGAATAGTAGTTGATGAGTCTATTACTACATATTGGTTTTCTGTACCTTTTTGTAATAATGGTATTTTGTTCGGTTCTGATTAGACTCATATCTAAGAATGGTATACTGTTTTGTATTTCTTTTCTGAAGTAAATTTGGGATATTGCTGTCATAAGAATTGAAGATGGATAGAATCTCTTAAATACTATCATATGGTACAGATAGAATCAAATCATCCATGAAACGTTTGATAAAAGGAATGTTAAAGTTCACTTCAAAACACAATTATCGAGTAAATCATCCATAACATAGTTTGCCAAAGGGGGAAGATATTTGATCCCATAGGAGTTCCAAAATTTGTTTAAAGAATTCATCGTCAATACAAAATACGTTGAATCAAAAAATGAATTCTAATATGTTCATAAAATGGGACTCATCAATGGTGCAATAATTTTGATTTGGTTCCATTTTTTGGAGATACATTTTTAATTAGTGTTAATGGTAAATTAGTAAAGGGAGTTACATCAAGCCCTTATTATAACATAATTTTGTGGGAGTTGATAATTATTGATGAATTCACTGAATGTGAAAGGATCTTTTACATAGTATGGGTTTTCTGTTTCATAAGCATTGGTTAATATCTTGGTTAAAAATCCAGAGAGTTTACTGGTGGGAGTATCAATGGAAGATACTATTGGTCTCATTGATAGGATTGGTTTATGAATTTTTGGTAATGTATAAAAACGAGGAGCTACCGAATTGTAAATCATAAGAGATTTTGCTGTAGAGGTATCAATTTTCTTGGTATCTCTGAGTTTTGAAACAATTTCATCAGCTTTTTGCTGTAAAGTACAAGTGGGATCAGATTTGAGTTGTTTGTAAAAATGTTTATCTTCTAATAATGTCTTACTTCTGTCAATATACTCATTTTTATACATTGCCACAGTTACATTTCTTTATCACTGTTTGTTATGATAATTTCTGGGTTTTCTTTCAAGTATTTTTTTGTTTTCATATATAGTTCATTTAAAAAATGCATATTCCGATTATTTTTATGAAAGAAATTTGTTATAATGTTGGTAAATTGAGATCTGTATATATTTTTCTTATTATCATCGAATGTTTCTATGATATATTCCAAGTCAGCTAGGAGATGTGGAATATTGATATCACAGTTATTGGGAGATATACTGAATTTTGGGCCAAGTGATAGGAAATTCTGAATATCGGTGGGAATATTGATTTCTGTTAAATTTTTGAACCATTTCTTTTCGAAATGTATTTTGGAAATGTTATCATTTTTCAATTCATCGATTTTATGAATATTTCTATGTTTAATTAGATGGAATTTTCTATTATAAAAATTGGAAAAGTTATATTTTTTTTTATATTTTGAAATTATTCGTCATTTTAGATATATCGCTCAGGGTAATTTGAATTTCCAAATTCAAAATTTTCTTTCTTAATTTATTATTGAAGTTATTGATTTGATAGCCTGTTATTCCTTCTTGGTGGTTCATCAAATTTGTCACATTCTGTATTCCATTGGTGATATGTTTTGGAAATAACGAAACCAATGAAAACAAAAGAATATTTCTAGAGATGGTTCACATAAAAAATGATAAAGAATCAATGAATAAAAGAACTGATTTGAACAATCTCACGCAAATTTATACTTATTTGCTAGAAATGAATAACAGAAAAGATATATCGCCCTGTGATCAAAATTTTCCGCCTTGATCTTGAATTGATTAGAAAAGAAGTGTCATTGTCAAAATTTATTTCATCTTTCATGAATTTCTGTTCATTTAATGTACTAATTTTACATCAATCTCATGTTAGTAAGTAGACAAATAATATATATAATTTCATAATGTAATCCATACAATTGTAGTCGTCCTGAGGAAGGCAATAAAGATTGCCGAAAGCTTGACGGAAATGGTTAAAAAATTCAACAGAAATCAATATTCCTACCGATATTCAGAATTTCCTATCACTTGGCCCAGAATTCAGTTTATCTCCCAATAACTGTGATATCAATATTCCACATCTCCTAGCTGACTTGGAATATATCATAGAAACATTCGATGATAATAAGAAAAATATATACAGATCTCAATTTACCAACATTATAACAAATTTCTTTCATAAAAATAATCGGAATATGCATTTTTTAAATGAACTATATATGAAAACAAAAAAATATTCGAAAGAAAACCCAGAAATTATCACAACAAACAGTGATAAAGGAAATGTAACTGTGGCAATGTATAAAAATGAGTATATTGACAAAAGTAAGACCTTATTAGAAGATAAACATTTTTACAAACAACTCAAATCTGATCCCACTTGTACTTTACAGCAAAAAGCTAATAAAATTGTTTCAAAACTCAGAGATACCAAGAAAATTGATACCTCTACAGCAAAATCTCTTATGATTTACAATTCGGTAGCTCCTCGTTTTTATACATTACCAAAAATTCATAAACCAATCCTATCAATGAGACCAATAGTATCTTCCATTGATACTCCCACCAGTAAACTCTCTGGATTTTTAACCAAGATATTATCTAATGCTTATGAAACAGAGAACCCATACTATGTAAAAGATTCTTTCACATTCAGTGATTTCATCAATAATTATCAACTCCCACAAAATTATGTTATAATAAGTCTTGATGTATGTATCTCCCAAAAATGGAACCAAATCAAAAATTATTGCACCATTGATGAGTCCCATTTTATGAACATATTAGAATTCATTCTTGATTCAACGTATTTTGTATTCGACGATAAATTCTTTTAACAAATTTTTGGAACTCCCATGGGATCAAATATTTTCCCCATTTTGGCAAACTATGTTATGGATGATTTACTAGATAATTGTGTTTCTCAAGTGAACTTTAACATTCCTTTTATCAAACGTTTCATGGATGATTTGATTCTATCTGTACCATATGATAGTATTGAAGAGATTCTATCCATCTTCAATTCTTATGACAGCAATATCCAATTCACTTCAGAAAAAGAAATACAAAACAGTATACTGTAACGAACCTAGGCCGGACCTGTCGCCTCACACGTTGCCATCGACAGCGATGAGATCATCCCCGGAGATATTCGAGAACCATCCAGTCGCTCTTCCGCGGAAAACAACGGTCAATATTGGAAACAATTGGAACATGCCGTCGCCAACTGCCGGAATTCGAAAGATCGGGAATCCTGTGACGGAGATAAATAGGTAGCCCTCAAGATGGCACGGACAGTCTGAACGAGCCCATACGATCGAGCTATATTCAGTAGCGTAGTAATATAAATTAAGTTGTAGATTAAGTGTTAAATAAATTAGTTAAACCAAGTTAAGTTTATTTACGTTACAATTGGTGTCGGAAGTGAGATTTTTGAAAATAAACAAGTGATCGTGGAGTGGATAGTCAGAAAAATAAATTGATAGACCTTTTTGTACGCCCAAAATAGACAGTGGCCCGCTTTTCGCGAAGTGGACAATTGTGCGTGGGAATATAAACTAACTGTTCGCGTGAAACAGAAAATAGACAGTGGCCCGGTTTTCGCGAAGTGGACAATTGTGCGTGGGAATATAAACTGATACACTCTTCGCGTGAAACAGACAATAGACTGGTGGCCCGTGGAAAAGAATTCGCGAAGTGAATTTTTAACAAACTGATAAACTTTTTCGTGTGAAACAGACTGATACCTCGTCAAAGACAAAATGTGTTCAAGAAAAGTGCGCCTTGCGGACTTAATGGTAGCGGAATTGAAACAGGAATTGGAGGAAAGGGAACTGGAAACAACAGGTAAAAAGCAAGTACTCCAGGAAAGACTTGCAGAAGGACTTATACAAGAAGGTGAGGACCCCGAAACATTTTTATTCGAAGTACCCGGAGGTGATTTAAGTTTGGTAATGTATAAACTGGAAGAAAATGCTAGAAATCTGGAAGAGAAGCTTGGAGAAAATGCTAGAAATCTGGAAGAGAAGCTTGAAGAAAATTCTAGAAATCTGGAAAAGAAGCTTCAAGAAAATTCTATAAATCTGGAAGAGAAGCTTTCTAGAAATCTGGAAGAGAAGCTTCTAGGAAATTCAAGAAGCCTGGAAGAGAAGTTCCTGGAAAACACAGAAGGCCTAAAAAAAGAATTGTGTGGTATGGCTAATTTCAGAAGAAAGAATGGGAACCGTTGAGACAGAGATAGATAAAATTAGGAGCAAATGAACACGGAGGTAGATAAAATCAAAGATGGGGTCGAGGCAGAGATGGACAAGATGAAGGAAATAATCAGCGATGGAATCAAAGACGGAATCGAGGCAGAAATGGACAAAATAAAGGAAACGATCAGTAAGCTGGAAAAACAAATTAATAGTGCGTCCTCCACAGAGATGGTTAACGAAAATGCAATGCTGGACTTGAGTTTGAACGGGATAAAGTTCAAGAGGGTATAAAAGATGTCAAGGTCATTTCAGAAATAGGAAGCTTTCCATGAAGCCGCCTCAGTTCGACGGAAAAACTCCATGGGCAAATTACCGCCGGCAGTTTGAAGCAGCGCCAAAAGCAAACGGATGGAATGCAGGGGAAAGAGCTGTAGCACTGACACTTGCATTACGTGGAGAAGCGACAAATATTCTACGAACTCACCGCCCAAGAACAGGAGGACTATGATCAGCTGATTAAACATCTAGAATTACGATATGGCCACGCCCATTTGGAGCACGTATACCACTCCCAACTGAAAAATCTGCCAGAAATCGGCTGAATCCTTACAAGAATTCGAAGCTGACATTGCACGCTTGGTTCGTCTCGCATATCCAGCCACACCGGAGAATGTAATGGAGCGATTAGCGGTTCAGGCATTCTTGGATGGACTCCGTGACCAAGAAACCAGACAAGCGTTGACACTAGCTCGTCCAACACATCTCGTAGACGCACTGGCACGCGCTTTGGAATTTGAGGCAGCAAAGCAATCCTGCAAAACCAAAGTAAAGTTCGAAGTATTGAAGAAGACCACAGGAGCATGCTGACTTGGAAGCCGCCATAAGAAAAGTGATGAAGGAAGTTTTGCCGGAGAAAAGACAGATAAGATGCTTGAATTGTGAAAATTGGACATGTGCGTAGCAAATGTCCAACATTCGAAAACACGACTCCGATGCAGGAAACCAAAGAAGGTCGACGAGAAGGGGCAATCATCGGCCTGTGTCCAGCAAGCCCCGGTTGACAACGCATGTGTCGCCATCCTGAAACGACGGAACAGAGGTGTTTTCGTAGACGGTCTCATCAATAACGAGCCTTGCACCATGCTGCTAGATACAGGTGCGACTAGACAATTCTCGGACCTTCCTTTGCCAGAACACCGGAACGAATTGAACCGACAACTTGAAGCTACGCACAGCAACAGGGGAGCCAGCTACTGTATATGGCGAGCTACCGATTGAAATAATTTTGGGCAGCACTAAAGGAAACATCAGGCACTTGTAGCGGACATCGGAGACGATGCAATCATCGGAATCGACATCATGAATTCCAGAGGGTTTGAATTGAATTTCAAAGACGGCGTCCTACGTGTCAACGGAGAAGAGCTGGTACTTCATGGGAGAAGTGAAGAGTTGATCCGTGTGCTGTTGGCTGAAGATGTAAGCGTACCTGAGAGGGCTGAAACCATCCTGGAGGCTCGCCTGGACGGGAGTGCGAGCAGTGGAGACGTGATGATGTTCGAGCCCAAACTTCATGATGAGAAAATTGGACGAGGGATTGCCCTAGGAAAACCCTGTTACGTGCTGAAAATTTGTACCGGTAAGGGTCATGAATGTCAATTACTTTCCAGTGACCTTAAAGAAAGGAACAATTTTAGGGCACTGCTCGTCAGTTTCATCTGTGATCCGGGCGTACGAGGTACGATTAGCCAACCCAACAACTTGCCCACAGAACTAGAAAAATTAGTTGCCATCTCTTCCAAAGATAAAACCCCGCTCAACGGCCCAAACTACGAGATTTAGTCAAAACGTACCAAGACATCTTCGATACCGGACAAGGAAAAGGAGGTCGAACTAATGTGGTCCAGCACAAGATTGATACTGGGGGTGCCCGACCGATCCGGCAATCAGCAAGAAGACTTCCTCTTGCCAAGAAGGAAGAGACTGACAAAATAGTCAGCGATATGGGAAAAGAAGGAGTTATCGAACCATCTGACAGTCCCTGGTCCTTCCAGTCGTACTGGTGAAGAAAAGGATGGATCGACACGCTTTGTGTAGACTATCGCCAACTTAATAATGTCACGAAGAAGGACAGTTACCCTCTCCCGAGAATAGATGACACCCTAGACACGTTGGCTGGTTCCACGATTTTCTCGACCCTTGATCTGAAGAGTGGATACTGGCAAGTAGAACTGGCTCAGGAAGATCGAGAAAAGACTGCTTTACCATCGGCTCAGGATTGTGGCAGTTCACCGTTATGCCATTCGGGCTCTGTAATGCTCCCGCCACATTCGAAAGATTGATGGAAACAGTACTGAAGGGACTCTCATGGAACACGTGTCTAGTGTATCTCGACGACCTAATTGTGGTCGGCAGATCGTTTGAGGACCACGTGAAAACTTGGAGGAAGTATTCCTGCGACTGAGGAACTCCGGATTGAAGCTGAGCCCAAGAAATGCCATCTGTTCCAAAAGAAGTACGATACCTCGGCCACGTTGTCTCTGGGGAAGGAGTAGCAGTGGACGACCAGAAGATCAAAGCTGTTAAGGATTGGCCCATCCCAAAAGACATTCACCAACTTCGAAGTTTCCTTGGTTTATGCAATACTATATCGCCGATATGTGCTGGGATTCGCCAACATCGCTAAAACCACTGACCAAGCTCACGGAAGGCCAAACAAAGTTCCAGTGGTCCGAAGAATGTCAAGACTCATTCAGGAAGCTGAAAGGAGCTTTGATCAACGCACCTATACTGAGCTATCCCCTACCCAAAGGGAAATTCATTTTGGATACGGACGCCAGCAACGTGGGACTTGTAGCTGTCCTATCTCAGATCCAGGAGGGACAGGAGAAGGTCATTGGTTATTTCAGCAGACGCTTAGCAAACCAGAGCGCAATTACTGTGTCACCAGGCGAGAGCTGTTAGCTGTTGTAAAGGGATGGAACACTTCTACAAGTACGTGTATGGAAGAAGATTCCTGCTGAGAACTGACCATGCAGCTCTCAAATGGCTCTTACAGTTCAAAAAATCCTGAGGGTCAAGTAGCACGTTGGATCGAGAGACTCCAAGAATTCGATTTCGAGATCGAACATCGAGCCGAACTAGCCATAAGAATGCAGATGCCTTGTCGCGAAGACCATGTCCAGATGATTGCTCACTTGCCGACGAGCAGAAGAGAAAGAAGCAACACTTTGTAGAACCGCGGCAATGGATGACAACTGGAATGACAGCAAGATCCAGAAAGACCAGAGAGAGACCCTGACCTTGGCTTAGTCGTCAGCTGGAAGAAGGGCAATCGAAGACCATCATGGCAGGAAGTCGCAGGTTACTCGCCGGCTGTTAAGTCCTATTGGGCACAATGGAACTCTCTTATTCTGGACAATGGATCCTGAAACGTGTGTTGAGGCCGATATTGGTGGGGAAGACAGACGCCAAATCATTGTTCCCAGGAACAGAAGAGAGGAAGTGCTGCGGGAAATCCATGATGGAGTCGCCGGAGGACATCTGGGAGTGACGAAGACCCTGCAGAAAGTGAGGCAGCGGTTTTACTGGGCCAATTGTCAAGCTGACGTCCAGGACTGGTGCAGAAGTGCGCTGTATTGCTGCTAGCAATGGACCTCGATTACGACCCAAGGCCCCTATGCGTCAGTACAACGTAGGCAGCCCGTTCGAGAGAATCGCCATTGAGCCTCGCCGGCCCTTTTTCCCGTCTCCGACCACGGGAATAAATACATCCTTGTGGCAATGGACTACTTCGTAAGTGGCGGAAGCCTATGCCCTGCCAACCAGGAAGCCATCACCGTCGCCGACGTCTGGGTGAAAGAATGGATATGTCGATTCGGTATTCCAATGGAGCTGCACTCGGGTCAAGGCAGAAATTTCGAATCCAACCTTTCCAAGAAATATGTCTACTGCTGAACATCCGCAAGACAAGAACCACGGCCCTACATCCGCAGCTCGATGGAATGGTGGAACGGATGAACAGGACGATCAACCGCCACTTGTCCAAGGTTGTCTCTGACCATCAAAGAGACTGGGACCAGTATCTTCATTTGTTCCTGATGGCCTATCGATCCGCAGTACACGAGTCAACCGGTCAAACTCCTGCTAGTATTATAATGGGCCGAGAACTGCTTCTGCCTTGTGACCTGAAGTTTGGGATACCGCCAGGACAAGACACTGCGGGAGAGGACTACGTCAGCAAACTTCGGCAGAGAATGGACGACATCCACGAACGAGTCCGCTGAACATCCAGAGTGCCAGCGATAAAATGAAGAAGACCTATGACATCAGGGCCGACGCTGGAGGATTTACGGTTGATGACCTGGTTTGGCTGTACAACCCCAAACGTCGTCGTGGACTATCACCAAAGTTGCGGAACTCGTTGGAAGGCCCGTATAAAATCGTGAAAAGGATAAACGACCTTGTGTACCGAATCCATAAGCCACCCCGAGGGAACCAAGGGTCGTCCATTTCAACAGGTTGGCCCCTTACGCTGGAAACCATGACCAAGTTCGCACCCTCCAGCCACCGGAGGTTGATATGACGTTCGAGAAGTTTATGTCCTTGTATTCAAACGGGCAGAAAGTTCTACATGGGTTACTTAGAGAGGAGTCACGAGACCTTTCGAGGTGCCTGCTGACTACGCACTAGCGCACTGTGTGGCAGAAGATCTTCGAATGTCCAGGGCATCGCCGTAGTGTTCTCCAAGAAATTTGGTCAACTCCAAACACTGCGGGAGCAGAATCCAGAAGTTGGTGGGGTGCTGAAGTTGAAGAAAGGCCAGAGAAACATCTACTACCTAGTTACCAAGAGGCATTCCCAAGATAAACCGTCCTATGAAGATGTCTGGAAGAGTCTCACCAAACTAAGAGATACTATGGTGGACCAGAATCTGGCGGATCTAGCAATTCCAAAACTATCCTGTGGTATTGATGGGTTGGACTGAGAGTCATAAGAAGTATGCTGGAGGCGATATTCAGATCCAGCGGCGTCAGATTTTGGTTTGCTGTAACCCTCTTCCACGACCGATCATGAAGACCGTGGAGGTTACTTCCATCGAACTTCACGGCGCAGATATGGGGAGTCATGCAGATATCGTCACACCTGCTGATGAAATTTCGGGACGAAATGTCTTTAAGAAGGGGCAAGTAACGAACCTAGGCCGGACCTGTCGCCTCACACGTTGCCATCGACAGCGATGAGTTCATCCCCGGAGATATTGGAGAACCATCCGGTACGCCTTCCGCGGAAAACAACGGTCAATATTGGAAACAATTGGAACATGCCGTCGCCAACTGCCGGAATTCGAAAGATCGGGAATCCTGTGACGGAGATAAATAGGTAGCCCTCAAGATGGCACGGACAGTCTGAACGAGCCCATACGATCGAGCTATATTCAGTAGCGTAGTAATATAAATTAAGTTGTAGATTAAGTGTTAAATAAATTAGTTAAAGCAAGTTAAGTTTATTTACGTTACAATACCATTCTTAGATATGAGTCTAATCAGAACCGAACAAAATACCATTATTACAAAATGGTACAGAAAACCAATATGTAGTAATAGACTTATCAACTACTATTCATACCATCCACAAAAAATGAAAATCAATTTGATAATAGCTATGAAAACTAGAATCGAAAGAAATATCAACAAAAGTCGAACGGTAACATCTATATTTAGATCTCTTCCCCATATCCAAGAACTCACTCCAAAACTAACAAATGTATTAAAAAATGAAAATATCAAAATCGCGAAGAGAAATGTTAAAACCATATCAAAATTACACACAAAAGTGAAAAGTACGATTCAAAATAAACAAAAATCTAATGTTGTTTATAGAATACATCAATCTCACGTTAGTAAGTAGACAAATAATATATATAATTTCATAATGTAATCCATACAATTGTAGTCGTCCTGAGGAAGGCAATAAAGATTGCCGAAAGCTTGACGGATACCAAAGAGTTTTCCTAATCAGCCCCATACTTGACTGCAGCCCCACATAGAATCAGCTTGTATACAATATGCCAGTCACTAATTCACCACATATTAACAGGATGGGGTTTTACCAATCTATCCAACATCAGTATTGAAGAACTAGCGTAAATTTACTAAAAAACTGGGCAAATATCAATATCAAATTAGCATCGATGAAGAACAGAAAAATATTCCTCCTAAAATGTAGAGAACTCAATTTTTTTCCAAAACATATCACCAATGGATTACAGAATGTGACAAATTTGATGAACCACCAAGGAGGAATAACAGGCTATCTAATCAATAACTTCAATAATAAATTAAGAAAGAAAATTTGAATTTAAAAAAAAATTCCCTGAGCGATATATCTAAAATGACGAATGAATTTCAAAATATAAAAAGAAAAAGTATCAACATTGATTCCCAATATATCATTTCAGAATTTGAACGAGGGCCAACATCAATTATAATAGAAAATTCCATCTAATTAAACATAGAAATATTCATAAAATCAGAATTAAAAAAAATGATAAATTTCCAAAATACATTTCGAAAAGAAATGGTTCAAAAATTTAACGAAATCAATATTTCCTACCGATATTCAGAATTTCCATCACTTGGCCCAAAATTCATATATCTCCCAATAACTGATATCAATATTCCACATCTCCTAGCTATTGGAATATATCAATAGAAAATTCGATGATAATAAGAAAAATATATACAGATCTCAATTTAAAACATTATAACAAATTTCTTTCATAAAATTAATCGGAATATCATTTTTAAATGAACTATATAGAAAACAAAAAAATATTTAAAAAAGAAAACCCAGAAATTATCATAACAAACAGTGATAAAGGAAATGTAACTGTGGAATGTATAAAATGAGATATTGACAAAAGTAAGACCTTATTAGAAGATAAACTTTTTTTACAACCAACTCAAATCTGATCCCACTTGTATTACAGCAAAAAAGCTAATGAAAGTTTCAAAACCAAGATACCAAGAAAATTGATACCTTACAGCAAAATCTCTTATGATTTACAATTCGGTAGCTCCTCGTTTTTATACATTACAAAAATTCATAAAAATCCTATCAATGAAACCAATAGTATCTTCCATTGATACTCCCACCAGTAAACTCTCTGATTTTTAACCAAGATATCATCTAATGCTTTGAAACAGAGAACCCATACTATGTAAAAGATTCTTTCACATTCAGTGAATTCATCAATAATTATCAACTCCCACAAAATTTTTGTTATAAAAGCGATGTATGTTTCTCCCAAAATGGCCAAATCAAAAATTATTGCACCATTGATGAGTCCCATTTTTATAAGAATTCATTCTTATTCAACGTATTTTGTATTCGACGATAAATTTTTTTAACAAATTTTGGAACCCCCTATGGGATCAAATATTTTCCACATTTTGGCAAACTATGTTATGGATGATTTACTAGATAATTGTGTTTCTCGGAACTTTAACATTCCTTTATCAAACGTTTCATGGATGATTTGATTCTATCTGTACCATATGATAGTATTGAAGATTCATCCATCTTCAATTTTATGACAGCAATATCCAATTCACTTCAAAAAAAAGAAATACAAAACAGTATACCATTCTTAGATATGAGTCTAATCAGAACCGAACAAAATACCATTATTACAAAATGGTACAGAAAACCAAATGTAGTAATAGACTTATAAACCCACTATTCATACCATCCACAAAATGAAAATAAATTTGATAATAGCTATGAAAAACTAGAATCGAAAGAGTCACTCATATCAATTTACAACAAAAAATGTCTAATCGAATTTCAGAAAATATTACTAAAAAATTCATCCAAAAAATCTCATCAATAAATTACTTTTAACCAAAAGAAACTCTATAATCCCTTCAATATCCGAACAAAATCTCAGAACAGAAGAACTGGTAAATCTATATTTAGATCTCTTCCCATCCAAGAACTCACCCAAAACTAACAAATGTATTAAAAATGAAAATATCAAAATCAGAAAAAGAAATTTTAAACCATATCAAAATTACACACAAAAGTGAAAAGTAGATTCAAAATAAAACAAAAATCAATTTTTTTTTATAGAATACCGTGTAGAGACTGTTCTAAAACATATGTCGGTCTAAGAACCCTTAACAGTCGTATCATATCCCATAAGAGCGACTTAAACTAATTTAATTATGTACTTTTCTGAACATGTAAAAAAGAAAGACATCATCGGATGGACTATGATAATACGGAAATTCTAGATAACGAAAACCAATAAAAAAAAAAAGAATATTTCTAGAGATGGTTCACATAAAAATGATAAAGAATCAATGAATAAAAGAACTGATTTGAAAACTCACCAAATTTATACTCATTTTAGAAATGAATAAAAAAGAAATCCCCGTGATCAAAATTTCCGCCTTGATCTTGAATTGATTAGAAAAGAAGTTGTCATTGTCAAAATTTTTTTTCATCTTTCATGAATTTCTGTTCATTTAATTATAATTTTACATCAATCTCAGTTAGTAAGTAGACAAAAATATATATAATTTCCATAATGTAATCCATACAGTTGTAGTCGTCCTGAGGAAGGCAATGAAGATTGCCGAAAGCTTGACGGATACCAAAGAATTTCCTAATCAGCCCCATACTTGACTGCAACCCCACAGAAGCGTATACAATATCCAGCACTAATTCACCAAATATATATATATATATATATATATATATATATATATATATATATATATATATATATATATATATATATATATTAAAAGAGATGATATCGAGGTTCAGGGGCTGCTGGCGGCTGGTTTCTGTTTGTTGACCGTTATTTTGTGTGTGTTTTCTTACCAAGTGTTGTTCATCCTTGCACTTATCCACCCTACTTGGGGCCGAGAGCCCGAAACACGTGCTACGGTTGCACTTTTCTTAGGGCTATGTCCATTAAATTCCTTCCATTTTTTTTTAAAGTCCCCTGATATCACTCTCTTTCTATATAGATATATATATATATATATTAAATATATAAAAATATATATATATATAAATATATATATATATATATATTATTTTTTTTATGTTCTGGGTTTCCCCGAAAAGGGATATCCTTAATGTTCAGAGAACATCGGGAACCTAGGGAAAAGGTAGGAGTTGGTGTTCTTCTTAAATTTCTGAAGGTTGTATGCCCGGGAACACCTCCTAGGCAATGAGTTCCAAACCCCTGTTCGTTGGATGAACGAGTCTTTGGAAAGTGATGTTCTGCAGGTTTCCAAAGTGACCAGGGGGTGATGACTGAACTTGACGGGTTAATCTCGAAGAGACTGCCAAAGCAGGAACGATTGTTTATATTTCGAAGACATCGCCATGAAAATATCTTTAAAATAAAAAACCCAACTTTTCTACGGTGTTCCAGACAAGTGAGCGAGTTTGTGGAAGGGATCACCGACGAGACGAATTGCCCTTTTTGGACAGAATCCAATAGCCTCAGGATATGTTTAGGTGCCGCCTAAATAGGGAACAGTATTCCAGGACAGGTCGGATCTGTCCTTATAGATCATAAGCAGCTGACTGGATGTGAAATAGCTCTTGGCACAAACAGAAATCCAATTTTGGATGCACTTTGGCAATGGACCTACTGTTTTCCCCCAGGAAAGGTTTTGCTGATGGTAATACAAGCATCGATATGGATGGCTTCAGGGTAGGGTTACCCTACAAAGTTATGTTAGGCACAGGAGATCGTTTTTAGAGAAAAGACTGTTGTGTTTTGTTTGCATTAATTCTACAAGTTATTAGACCCCCTTCGAAAAATTGTGCAAGTCCATATTTATATTATTAACATTTCTTCCTCGTTCATTTTTTTTTCCTTTCGATATGGGGGCCCCCAGAGAAAAGCGGTATGGAGGGTATATCATCGGCAAAGCTTGTACTGGACATGAAGTTGCTTTCAACAGGTCGTTGATGTGGGGAAATAGTGTTGGTGCGAGAATGGATCCTTGCGGAACACCAGCTTTTTAAGTAGAGGTCAGATAAACTCCATCGACCACTCAGGAAGACCTGTTTGAGAGAAAACTGGGCAAGCAGAGAACACAGCTGGGGGCAACCAAAGACGGAAGCTTGGCGAGGAGTCCCTGGTGCCAAACTCGATCGAACGCCTTGGGATATCTAATGCCACAGCTAAAGTTTTCCATGCTTTTCAAAGATAGGCCATATTGAGACGTATACAGGCACCAGTTGATCTCTGATGGCGGGAAGCCAATTCCTATCGTTGACAATTCCTGAGTCTTCCAGATATTTCATGAGCTCGATGTTGATGGCTTTTTCCATGACCTTTGGAAATAATAGATAATAAGATAGGTCTGTGTTGCTAGGGTGGGGCCTTTTCCTTTTTTTTAGGAACTGGCTGTACTCTGCAATTTTCCAATTTGGGACGAAATACCCCCAAATTGTAAGAGTGGTTGAACAACTTGAAAGAACAGGTGTTAGTTCGGGGCACATTTCTTGAGAACAATCGGCGGGATTCCGCGATCCACAGGCTTTGTTGATGTTGAGGACCCAGCAAAATTTTTCTGATAGTACGTTGGCGAAAGGTGATCTCGGGCATGGGAGTGTCAATAGGTGTAATGTTGGGGTTGTTTTCCATGAATCCAGAGTGGAATTTCCAGCAAATAGGTGCGCAAAGATATTGGCTTTTTCCTGGCAGTCGTGCAGGTTCCACTTTTTTTGGTTAGGGGAGGAAATGATGGAAGTGAAATTTTTCCCACAGCTTTAAAGACCAAAATGAACGGGATCCGTTAGGACATTCAGCAAGTTTTGATATTATTTTGGCTTTTGGGGCATCTTTTAGGCATTCATTGTCTCTCTTTACATCCTCTAGCCCTCGACATATGCTGCCTGGTCTCAGGGCCCGGATTTTTAGCCATCGATGGTTGCCTGTTTGGGCCACAGCTCTAGAGCAGTTTCTGTTAAACCAGGTCTTATCGGAGATGTTCTTCTTTCGGTATTCGGGAGTAAGTTTGCATCCCCAACATGATGATTTCAGAAATTGTCTCAGCACATCGTGTTGGATCTACTGAAGAGAAACAAACCTCTTCCATGGAAACGCTGAGAAAAAACATAAAGACCTTCCCAGTCAAGGGAAATTTTAATGCCACATGAGACGGGGTGGTTTGTGCAGCCGATGGTAAAATGGGAGCATGTTGTGGGGGTGAGGGTGTGGTCAGAGTTTCCAAAGGACAAACTTCTATTCTAAAGGCCAGATTGGTGGTGAGGAAAAAATCAGTGTATTGGCAGACTGGTTGTTGACATCAGGATGCGGTTTAGCTCGACCAGTTGTTTTAGACCATGAGTGATGGCGAAGGCCCGCTTGAGACCTGCATCATCTGTTTTGTTAGAGAATTTGGCCAGGCAGCGTTATGTACATTGAAATCTCCCCTGATTATGGTTTCAGTGTTGGGGGGTTTGAAGAGTCCGTTTAGGATAAAACCAAAAAAGGGCAAAAAAGGTTCATTAGTATAGATAAAGGAGCAGAGGAACTTTTTCAGTTTGGATCAGATAGTTGGAACCACATCACATCAAAGTTTTGTTCCAAACCCCCTTTACGCTGGAGAAAGGTTAGTTGGGTAAAGGCAAAAACCACCTTTTAACCTGAATCGGAATGGGTTCGTAACCAGGCAAAATGGACCTTGTTGGTGGGGGAGTTTTCTTGTGTTTTTAAGCCAGAATATCCGGTTTTTCCGTTTAGGTGATGGTGGGGGTCATTTTTGTTCTGTTAGTCCGGGTGTTGAAAAAAATTTAAATTTTTTAAAGTTGAGTCCCTCAGTACCCCCCGGAAACGAATGGAAGTATTTACTTTGAGGTTTTACTCTAGGAGACTTCATCATTATTACTATTTTCATCAATTTATTCCTGAAAAAAAGAAGGGGAAATTGGGGAAAAGGAAAAGGAAGGGTATCGAGCACGAAACATGGGGAAGGTCCATTTCACAACACAAAGTCGATATGGTGGTATTTCACCGGGGGGTAACCATCTTCCCCCCCTTATCCTTTAGTCGCCTCTTGACAGGCAGGTTTTTTATGGGGGATTCTAAACCCCCCCCTAGACATAGACATGTATATAAAATTTATAAATTGTGGGGAAAAAAGTAGATTTTTTTTGGGGTGCAGTCATTTTAAAGGGGGGTATTTCTAAACTCTTTGTTTTTAACGGGGATGTTTATTGCCTTCCCGGACTAAAATTTAATGAATAAAAAAGAAATTTTAAAAATTCAGGTATTACTAAAATGAGAATCAATAAAATTAATTATGGGAACATAAAAATTTTTCTTATGACAGTGACAATTGTAATAATAAATTTAAAATTTTATTACTGAGTGAACATCATAATTTTTGTTCAATTTCAGTAAAATGTGTAAATTTAAAAATTGTTAAATCGTTTTTTTTTTCATTGATTGACTATTAAATTGTATAACCTTTCCAAAAAAATTTTGTAATTTTTCTCACATCTGAAATTTGTGTTTTTAAGTCCATTGATTTCTTTCTGATTAACATGCCGAAAGTGCATAATTAACTTCCCCCTTTACATACCCTATGGGATATAATTGATATTGAGTTTTTTGGGGGGTTTTAAATTTTTCAAAACAATCCTTACAGGGGATTTTATAACATCATTAGATTTTGGTTATTTTTTTGGACTTTTCACCTTTTATTTTAAAAATTTTTTAACTTTTTTGAATTTTAAGTTTTCCAAAAACATTGTTAATTTGGGGGGAGTAAGTTCATGGATAGGGGAAATTCAAGAAGAGGGGTCCATTTCATTTATTTTTTAAAACCCCAACAAATCAAAAGCCAAAGAATCGTTTCAATTCCGAGATTCTCCTAAAATTAATGTTCCAAAGTAAATCTCTTATGATATATAATTTGGGGCTCCTCGTTTTAAAAATTCCAAAAAATAAACCATTGATAGTCCAAAACAAACTTTCTGGATTTTGACTAATATAAACAATGCTTATGAAAAAAAATTTTTATTATGTGAAAGATTCTTTCCATTCAGTGAGTTATTAATAATTTCCAAATTAAAAAACTACGTCATATCAGTCTTGATGTTATTTCCCTTTAAATTTCCCCCCACATTGGTTTAAAAATATCCCAAATAATGGGCAAATTGGAAAGTTCTCCCCGGGGATGAATCTTCTTTTAAAAATTTTTGGGGACTTTATTTTCGATTCTACTTTTTTTGTATTCGAGGGAAAAAAATTCTAAAAAAAAACCTGGAACCCCTATGGATGAAAATATTCCTATTTTGGCAATTTTTGATGGATTTTAAAAAGAGAATTGTGTTTCACAAAAAAAATTCAACATACCTTTTAAAAAAATTTTTTGTTGGTGATTTGATTCTTAAAAATACCATCTAAGTATGATGAAATTCTGTAATTTTCAATTTTATGACAAGAATATTCAATTCACTATAGAAGAAAAACAAAAAACAGTTCACCATTTTTAGATATGAAACTTAAAAACCCCAAAAAAAAATTATCAATAATGGTACAGGAAACCAATTGCAAAAGATTCAAATTATAATTGTATCACCCCAAAAATTAAAATAAATTTAAAAGATATCTATGAAAATAGAATCTTAAAAAAAACTCATCCAATTTTTAAAAGAATCTTTAATCGAATACAAAGGATGTTATTAGAAAAAATTTATATCCCAAAAAGATTGATAAATTACTTTTCAATGAAACTAAATTGGCTTCCAAAATCCCAGATAACTCCCCCCCCCAAAAAGTAGAACCTTCTTTTTTTATCACTTCCAATATCCATGAACTTACTCCCAAATTAATCAAAAATTAAAAAAGAAAACTTCAAAATTCTAAAAAAAAAAAAAAACTATTTCAAAATTACACACTGTGAAAATCCCTGAAAAAAAAAAAAAAAAAACTAATGTTGTTTAAATCCCTTTTAAGGTTGTTCAAAAAAATATATTAAACCTCCTAAAGTCTCAATAGTCGAAAAATTTATCCCCCGGGGATTGGGGAAAAAACGTTGATTCATACTTTTAACATGTTAACAAAGACCATCGAATGGACTATAACCCCCAAATTTTAGATGCTGAGAATAATTAACCAAAAAATTTTTTGGAATGGTTCATATCAATTCTAATAGTCAATCATAATGAAAAAAAATGATTTGAAAAATAAATTTGCACAATTTCAAAAATTAAAAAAAAAAATGATGTATCACTCAGTATTCAAATTTTCCAATTGATTTATAATATTATACAATTGTCCTTATAAGAAAATATTTTATTTCTCATATGTTTAATTTTTTTATTCTCTGTTGTGGTACCTTAATACTATACAATTTCATTTTATTCATTATAATTTTTTTCGTCCTGAGGAAGGCAATAAACATAGGGAGCTTGACGAATTTCAAAGAGTTTTCTTTTAAAAACCCTTTAACCTGACTGCATCCCACAAGAAATCTACTTTTTATATATATATATATATATATATATATATATATATATATATATATATATTGTTTGAGAGGTTCTTAATCTTTTTATCATAGTAGATTTTGTGGTTCTCAAAAAAAAAAAACAAAAATTTAACATCGAACAAAATAGAAAAAAAAATTGTTATTATTTTTTTTGGAACACCCAAACCCCAATGTTAAAAAAAAAAAAAAATTTTTTTAATAAACATTTTTAAAGCCCCCCCAGGGGGAAACATTTTTTTTTAAAGAAACTCCGTTATTGAAGAATCCAAAAACCCCCAAAACCCCAAAAAATACTTTTTATATATATATATATATATTTCAGTTATGTGGTTCATAATTTTTGTTTTCATCTTTTTTTTTGCTTTTAAGTCTAGAATCTATACCATCTCTATAACCTTTTTTTTCAAAATGTCAGTCCAAATATCTCTATTGTCTAATATGTGACCAACAATACATCATGTTGAAACAATAATAATAAAAAAAAAATTTAAATTTAAAAAAAAAATCTGTATTTCAAGTAGATCAAAAAGGGATAAGTTGGAACATTCTGTATTAAATCATATCAGGGGAAACCCAAAGCGAGATTAAAACTATGGGGCAATGAAAAAAAAAACATTATGAACACAGAAAAACAAAAGAATTTATCTAAGTCTGTAGAAAATATAAGGTCTAGAATAGTACAATTAAATAAAATCATTAGAATAAGTTAAAATAACTAATTATCGGTAAAATGGAAATATTCAAAAATTTGTAAAATTAACAAAAGTGCGGGTTTTCCCAAAAGGAACGGAAACAATCGGAGGGATGAAAATTTGGGGGAAAAAAATCACGTATGAAATTT
>JAFIRS010007342.1:0-26037 GCA_018342105.1 Gonioctena quinquepunctata | reverse complement strand
ATTGTTAATGTAGTAAAGAAAACCCGTGGACTGATATACAGAATCTGGCAGTTCAAGAAATTTTTAGGGTTCACACATCTCAAAATCCTGTACCATGCTTTAGTAGAATCCATCATTCAGTACGGTATTATTGGCTGGGGAGGCATTCTAAGTTGTCATACTCAACTGAACAACTGTTCTCTGAATCCGGACTACCCGACATGAGACAATTGTTCTGTAAAACGATTATTCAATTCGTTTCTGGGAATAAAACTTATATCCATTTAGTGAACCATAAATATTCCACCAGAAACAACAAAGGGATCAATGTGTTCATGCCCAAAGCAAATAAGTCAGTTGGCCAGAGATGCTTCACTTACCTTGCTCCTCGCTTACTCCGTTTATTACCTGATGAACTTCAAAGAATCAATTCAAAATCATTACTGAAGAGAAGATTGAAACTTTGGATCCTGAATACCGATAAAACAATAATTCACAGCATTATCACCTGTTGATTCATAATACTTGCTATCTCCCTCATTCCACTACATTGAAACCTTTCCGAATATGTCATTTACTGTATCTACTTTTTTACTATTATCATATGTCTTATGAAATGAAATTTTATGTTAATATTGTGTTTTTAACTGAAAGACATTCTGTAATTTTATAAGCAGCGTTCTTTATGTTTATATTTGTTTTTATTTTTTAACCAGCGCTATTCCTTTGAAAAATATTCAACCAAAACTTCAATGATATACCTGTACCCTTTGAAAAATATTCAAACCATACAAAGAAATGATAGATGGAGGTATACTAGCGGACAAGTTCTTCACTGAACTTAAGTGAGTTAATATTTCCATGCATCTCACGGCTTTTCACATGGTTTATCCATTGGATACCGTTTCTTTTTTTTAAGCTTTTATTTCCCTGGAAAAATGTATATCCCTTCGTGTATATTCCATTTGCAAAAGTTGATATAGTATGCCCTCAATTATATTCAATAGCTTGCCTACAGATATTAAAAATTTCAAAAATATCTCACTATTGAAGAAAGATTTTATATTATTTTTATTGCAAAACTGTTTTTATTCACTGTCGGAATTTGAAATGTAACTTTAACTAACTATAAGTCTACTGAATATTTAGTTTTGTTAGTTTTTCTAACCTAATGCGTTTTCCTGTATTTTACTTTTAGGTTCAGTTATTGACAATTTCCATACAATGTAACTTTTAAACGGAAATAAAGATTATTATTATTATTATTATATTATTATTAAATGGGGGGGGGGATTCTATTTAAAAAACAGAACTTGTGTGAATCTCATTTTTGAACATCCTGTATATAAATAGAAATATTTTGAATGTGCCCTATTGTTGGACTCATCGTAAAAAAATCAAGTCGAGAGCTTGGATAGAAAAAAAGTTAAACTCCATAACGTGGGTCACCCTATTTTTGATAGTGGAAAGTGGTAATATTGTTATGCAACTGGGTCCGTTTTCTATTGGAAATACTCGATTGAATTAATGTATTTTTATTACACTTCGAAAACACAACACAATAATACACTCTGACAAGGAAATACTCAATCACAGTTTACTACTGAAATGTACCGCATACCGCACTGCACAAAATAATCCCCCTCGAACTCGCTATTACCGAATTAACAGAACCTAGTTGTGTATTTTGTTTTGAATCATCCTCTATATAAATAGAAATATTTTTAAAATGTGCCTCATTGTCGGACCTTTGGTTTAAAAAAAACAAGCCGTTAGCTTGGATAGAAAAAAGTTATGGAACTTGCACGCACGCCTGAGACACCCAGTATGACACGATCAAGAAGATTGGCGGACGACGACCATATACAAGAGGAGTTGAACGCCATCGAAACAACACTCCAGATGAATGGATCACCAAAGATATGCCAATTTTTTATGAAAGCGATGACGTCAGCTATAGGTTTTATTTCTATGAAATCTACCTAAAAGGAACCAAATTCAGAAGGAAGTAGGTTTGTCAACTCATCCAATGAAAATTGAGATCAATTAGAGTTCCTTCAAATTCACTGTCAGAAATAAACAGTGTCGTTCAAAAAGTTGGCATCATTTATTTCAAAATAATCGTTTACATTTCACAAAGAGTTGATTCTATTCTATTTTTTCACATGTATCTCAAATTTAGACGTCCTATTGCAATTTTTGTTTTTGATTTTTTTTTATCTTCAACATTTTTTAAAATAAAAAAATATACTTCAACATAACTGTAGCTTTATCATGCTACTTACTTTTGATTACTGAATATGAGTGATTATTTTTTGACATTTCTAGAAACCAATGAAAACTTTCAATTGAAATCATTCATTTACGTTTTGGCCAATCAAAACATTATTATAGTGAGAATAATCTATCTAGAAAATGGCCGCGGGAATGAAATGTGACAAGTGGTTTGAAGATACATATAGAAAGAAAATCAAAGAATATGTTTTCAACCTTTATGCCAAAAAGTTGACGGATGAAGAAACATAATAAAACACATGGTACCCTTGGTATCTTTCACATTTTGGTGTTATCAATGAAAATAAACCTGAAAAGTTGAGAACGAACTAATTTGAATGACATTATTACAGACCCTGATCTTTATAACTCTCTTATATTATGGAAATTTCGCCAATATAGAGTAGTTTTTTGGCAAATATATGCAAAATGTTTCACCAGGTGAAAATATGGAGAGAATCCTAAGCTGCTCAAAAATTTGCAAATCATCCCTTGGGTTTTTTTCGACAATATCTCTTATAAACATACTTCCGTAATTGATTTTTGTGGTTAAGACAAAAGAACTCTGGACATATGTTTGTCATCTGACGTTAAATTTTTGAAAGTGTCAGAATGAGTCGTTTTGGTGTCAGTTCAGCTCATTTGGGAAATAGTATAATCAAATATATCTCGGTCTATTATTTTTCAGGAAAAATATGATTTAAAGATTGTTGCTTATAAGTAACTTCCCCCGACAAATTGAATGACAAAATTTCTCGCTTTCGGCTCGAGATTTTGATCATGCAATTTGCCTCGGGATATCACTCAGGCTACAATCTTTCGATCAAAAAATTTTCCGGCAAAATAATATTTCTTTGATATACTGTAACTGATTATTTTTGGACATTTCTAGAAACCAATGAAAACTTTCCATTCAAATCATTCATGTACGATTTGGCCAATCAAAACATCATTATAGTGAGAATAATCTACCTAGAAAATTGCCGCGGAAATAATTTGAGGTATGTTGTTTTTATTCTTTGACAACATATATTTTTAATTTGACGTCTGTCATCAATTCGCATGAAAAGTGAGAAATGAATCAAAACCGGTTTAGTTCGTTATATCATTTTGCGAGGAAGTGTGTTTGTGATCGAAAAGTCCTAAAATAATCTACAGAATACCATACGAGAGTTCGATAAAGTAGAAAATAATTCTACAGATTTCTTTCTCAAATTTGTTGCCTGGCAACAAGTTTTCGAAAATCAGTCGAATTATTTTCACTTTATTCTCATTTTCTTGTGGTATTACAACTGATTATTTTTCCGACCCAAATATCGACCAATAGAATTGCACCATTCGACGTCACGTGGTACAACCTACATGGTATTATACTGATAATTTTTTGAAAATTTTCTCTGGTAGTTGCTATATATAAAAAACAAAACATGATCCAGTCAAATTAACCACACTTCAAACTGACAGGTTGAATTCAATTGTGACAATTGGAGATTTTGCATGAAAAATGAGTCGATTTGGAGTTTGTTCTCTGTCCACCATCGATAAAAAGTCAAAGGAAATGTTCCCATTAATACGGAGAAGGCAAAAACAGTTTGGAACCAATTTACTACTTTTTTGGGACGGAAAATATCCCCGAATACCACAGAGCTTCAAATTATCTGGCATTTCCTCAAGGTTCCTCGCAAACAAATAAAGTCGTCAAGTTTTTCAGGAAAAATCACTCGCGCTTCGCGCTCGTGATTTTTTAACCTGAAAAACTTGACTCCTTAATTTGTTTGCAACGAACCTATCGGGAAATACCCGATAATTTTGAAGCTCTTGTGGTATTATAAGTGACAATTCAACTCATGTATAAAAAATCGCATATGCCACAGTGCAATTGTCAGTTTGACAGCGGAAAAAGTTAGCTGCAACTTTTACAGCGACAAATGCACTAGTGGTGTTTTCACTTATTCATTTGTTTATCAATTATCGCGGTGTTGGTTGCCAAAATAAATAAAGTTTGCATTGATATGTTTCTAAATTCCTTATTCATTAAATTGTCCTACCGAATTACACTCGATGTTTGTATTGGTATCGAGTAAATTTGTGTTGTTCAAATTCTAAACTGTTTCCTTTACCAATTTGACTTGAAAAACTGTCAACATAAAAACGCTCCACCTTCGGTGTCGTTTTTAATAGTTGGCAGTTTTTCCGTCTAATTGCTAGACAACAGTTTCTCATTAAACAACCCACATTTACTTGATAAAATACAAACCTCTCGTGCAATAATAAGTTGAAATAGGTTTGTTTTCAAGAAAATGAGAATACCGCTTCAAAGTTCTTTAATGTTTAATGCAAATTTGATGTAATTCATTTGAAGGGACAATACTAAAATGATGTCAAAGTCATCAATTAAAAAATCATCAAACTACTTTACGTATCTAACCAAAGTTATGGACTTTTCACGGAACAAATTAATCTCAAATTCAATTGTTACTAGCCCCCTTTAACATTCAATTATTTATTTTGCGGAGTAGGCTATGGAGACGAATGAAATAGTCCTTGACAACAATTTCATAGTAGGCATTGTTTGACAGAGTGATACGTGGTTTAATACGCTTGAAGCAGAAAAACAAAAAAAATTGAGATTATTTCAATACTACACCCCATCGATAAGTCGCTGAATATTTTAATGTACGATATCCGGAAAGAAATGTAAAGTAGTCGTATGTTAGTCGATTTTGGGAAAATTCAAAAGTGGAGGTTTAGTTTTACCTGATTTAAAAAAACATATATTTCACTGGAACACTGAGGATGTGCAATTAAATGTTTGTTTAGCCGTGAGAGAGTACCGAAAATTCAGTATTTCTCATGTTAGAGATAGTAGCTTATTAATAAATCTGAGAAAATCTGATTTAGGCCTTACAAGCCGAACATTCATTAATACTTTGAAAGAATGGGAAATATGTTCGATATGGGTTTCAGCGTAAAATTTTGTGGACCGATGAATCTACGGTACTGTTAACTCAAAAAATTGCAGGTGGTGCTCCCAGAAAAACAGTAATTTTGTTATCCAAATTTTTGAAGGACAATGTATAATCTTGTTTGAATAATAAAAAAATATTGCTCGCTTATTACTTGCTCATGATTTGGGTTTTGGTATTCAATAGATTCATGATTTTCTTTTTATGTCCATCGTGTACCACTTAAATTATAAAATGAGAAAGGTTGCCAATAAAAATCTTTTAAGTTTAAAACCTATTTAATTGTTGTCACTACCCATTTAATCTGTCCCCATAGCCTATCCTGCAAAATAGCTGAACGTCAAAAAGAGTTTTAATGCCAATATATTAATGATGAAATTTGAGATTAATTTGTTGCGAAAAAAGTCATAAATTAATAGGTAAATGTCTAGTAGCGCTACCCATGCTCCCTGAGAGTAGCAGTTGAGGTCAAATCACGTATTATTGCCTCCTGAACAAGAATACGAAATGAAAATGCGGCAATCTCTCACCTTTTCCGAGTTATAGCCCTTCAAAAGTTGAAATTCACAAGCACTGTTTTGTCAGGCCAGAATAACTCACAATGCCTTTCATAAAGAACAAAATTCTCGATATACAATCTAAATTTGTTATTTTCATCATTTTAGACATTGATTCTATGGAAATTACATATATTTCATCACTATGCGAGGGTATTCTGATGAAATGTCTTCAAGTTTGATGAAAATAGTAACGTACCCCTTTCAAAAACTTGAAGAATGATACAGTTTTCTATATCTCCAGCAGAATCATCTACTCTTCCATATGGATTGGGGAATTCAGGGCCAAGAATTGGTTATATTTCATCATTATCTGCATCAAATCATGAAATCTACACCGTATTATCACTTCTTAGGGTGAAAATAAAAACACATTGTTTTTTTTATTTAATTCCTCCCACTGACATCTGTATACGTAGTTGGGGCCTCGGTGAAGGTCATTGTCTTTTCGGCAGACAAATGAGGTAGTCTGAAAATGAAGAAAAAAGGATTTGTCAGATTTCGATTCATAAAGAACAAAATTCTCGATATACAATCTAAATTTGTTAAATTCCATCATTTCAGATATTGATTCTATGAAAATTGTAGATATTTCATCATTATTCGAGGGTATTTTGATGAAATGTCTTCAAGTTTGATGAAAATAGTAACGTACCCCTTTCAAAAACTTGAAGAATGATACAGTTTTCTATATCTCCAGCAGAATCATCTACTCTTCCATATGGATTGGGGAATTCAGGGCCAAGAATTGGTTATATTTCATCATTATCTGCATCAAATCATGAAATCTACACCGTATTATCACTTCTTAGGGTGAAAATAAAACCCCATTGTTTTTTTTATTTAATTCCTACCACTGACATTGTATACGTAGTTGGGGAGTCGGTGAAGGTCATTGTCCTTACGGCAGACAAATGAGGTAGTCTGAAAAATGAAGAAAAAAGGATTTGTCAGATTTCGATTCATAAAGAACAAAATTCTCGATATACAATCTAAATTTGTTAAATTCCATCATTTCAGATATTGATTCTATGAAAATTGTAGATATTTCATCATTATTCGAGGGTATTTTGATGAAATGTCTTCAAGTTTGATGAAAATAGTAACGTACCCCTTTCAAAAACTTGAAGAATGATACAGTTTTCTATATCTCCAGCAGAATCATCTACTCTTCCATATGGATTGGGGAATTCAGGGCCAAGAATTGGTTATATTTCATCATTATCTGCATCAAATCATGAAATCTACACCGTATTATCACTTCTTAGGGTGAAAATAAAAACACATTGTTTTTTTTATTTAATTCCTACCACTGACATTGTATACGTAGTTGGGGAGTCGGTGAAGGTCATTGTCCTTACGGCAGACAAATGAGGTAGTCTGAAAAATGAAGAAAAAAGGATTTGTCAGATTTCGATTCATAAAGAACAAAATTCTCGATATACAATCTAAATTTGTTAAATTCCATCATTTCAGATATTGATTCTATGAAAATTGTAGATATTTCATCATTATTCGAGGGTATTTTGATGAAATGTCTTCAAGTTTGATGAAAATAGTAACGTACCCCTTTCAAAAACTTGAAGAATGATACAGTTTTCTATATCTTCAGCAGAATCATCTACTGTTCCATATGGATTGGGGAATTCAGGGCCAAGAATTGGTTATATTTCATTATTATCTGCATCAAATCATGACATCTACATCGTATTATCACTTCTTAGGGTGAAAATAAAAAAACATTGTTTTTTTTATTTAATTCCTACCACTGACATTGTATACGTAGTTGGGGAGTCGGTGAAAGTCATTGTCCTTACTGCAGACATTTTGAGTTTTTAACAAATGAGAATGTCTGAAAAATGAAGAAAAACGGATTTGTTAGATTTCGATTTATAAAGAACAGAATTATCCTTTTTTTTTACCAGCACAAACTACAGTGCGCGGCTAAGTTATGGAGCAAATTCGATATTTCGCAAACAATGTACTTTCCGCAAAAATCCTGAAAGAGGTCGATTTTTGTTTTTAAATGCCGATTGTTGAATGTTTATTCTAAAGAGATTATGTCCCTGGTTTTGATATGGTGACGTAATCGATATTTTTTTTATATTGAAATAGATGTCTTGTGATACTTCATCTGAAAGGTCTTTCAATACTGCATTCAATGATAATAAATAATTTGATTTGTTTGTACAGGGGGAACAAAAATTTATATTTCATTTCAGTAAGAGAATAACTTTATATCCAACAAAATCCAACATTTAAATAAGATGTTCAAAATGCCATCCACCACTCTCTTGACAATAAGCAAATCTACGGACACATTTTTGTTCACCCTGTATAAACAAATCAAATTATTTATTATCATTGAATGCAGTATTGAAAAACTTTTCTGATGAAGTATCACAAGACATCTATTTCAATTTAAAAAAATTACTGATTACGTCACCACGTCAAAACCAGTGACATAACCTCTTTAGGATATACACTCAAAAATCGGCAGTTAAAAACAAAAACCGACTTCTTTCTAATTTTTTGTCAAAAGTACATTGCTTGCGAAATATCGGATTTGTTCCATAATTTAGCCGCGCACTGTATACATACTCAATAACTTATTTTCGGCACAAGTTGGCACAAAAACAGCTGGTTCTATCGAAAACATCCTCTTTTTTCAACAGTTACACAAACAACTCAACGTCGTCTCACTCTGAAGAAACAAACAACCTAACCTCAATCTGAGTCAGATGTGAGAGGTTAGGACGTTTGTTTTGTAGAAGGGGGATTTTTTTTATAGAACCGGCTGTTTATTTGTGCCGAAAAGCGTGAGTGAGTGTGTATAGGTTGGCACCCACTTGTATATAAAAAACATTATTGGCGAAGTTGACAAACCTACTTGACCCCTTTTATCATTTTTTAAATATACATATTTTCTATTATCCAAAACTTGTCGTTGTTCGTAACCAAATGGTACTCCAAAGAAGGAAATTAAGAAGGAAATTGCAATCGTAAAGTTGGGTAACCGATTTTTTTGTTTTTCAACGACAAAAAAAAATGTGGGAGACCTTTCTCATTATGTATACGTGATAATATTGAATTAGCAATAGGCTATTACCCACATAACATAAGTACGTTCACTTTCATCTGATTCACTTTCATTCGATTAATATGCTCGATCCCATTCCGCTTTGTAAGTAGTACATTTCACGTACGAAGATTTATGCATGATTACTTTAATGACCATATGGTAATGAAACGATCTTCTGGAACATGTCAGTTGCTCCAAGTTTCACAAAGTGACTTCGAAAGATATAATTGGTAACAAAATGATGTTTTGTGAACACAATTGAGAGTTGGTCGAGGAAAAAGCTGTAAAATTTGTAGACTCCCCAAAAAAGTTCTGATTTTGATGTTTTTTTAAACGTTTGTTATATTCAATTATTTGAAATCGGAAACATTAAATATGAAACATATAATTTGCTGAACCATAATTGTATTTTTTTAAATTTCAGTTATTTATATATTTTGGTTTCGAGAAAAACTGACTCAGGGGTTTTCGGGGCCGCTCATATCGAATGCAATGAAATTTTTGTGAATTATATAGGTTTCTTGATATTATTTGTATATTTATCGTTATAATGATGGCATCAGAGGTTATTCTTAGATTACGGTATTATAAATACTTTAATTATAAAAAACTAAACTATCCAAAATTTTACTGACATCATTTGAAAATTGTTAGTTATAATATTTTTCCTAATTGAATTGGGATTAGTGAGTTTTCAAGGTCGCTTATTACGAATTTCCTATCAGAAATGAGATTGTATTCATAGTTCCCTGTAAATATTTGGAGAAATGTGAAAGTCTTTATTGATGAAATCTTTCAGAAGGAAACCAAATCTGGAGGATTTACAGAGTCAGATAATACACATATGCAAATTATGCAGGTGACGGACGGGCAAGATGGGGAGGTAGGGCAAAAAGAATAATTCGTCTAGTTCAATGAGGAATTGTTGTATTCGCTGTGTGCATTAGACTGGAGGGGATAGATGAAACTATGACAGCGCCCATGGTGGCAGAAGTAGGTAATGATCCTGGTAATCACTAATCACAAGCTGAAAACTTTCAGTTTCTGAGGTCTCCCCGTTTATTCTCAAATCCCTTAAGAATATTGTACCATACTTCAGATGAATAAACATTATTACTATCGTAGTGGCAATGGTCACGGTTGGATAGTATAATAACAATGAGCCCTCGCTATTGCTGTGTAGTCGATTGCAAAACTGCATCACAAAAACTGCAGCAAAGAGATAAATGTTCTGTTATTCCACGATATTTCAATCTCTAATTCCGGGACGTGAGGTTTTCATTCGATAAATATATGAGATGTTTTCTATTTGATCGTCTAGAAGTGGCCAAGTTCCGTGGGACAGAAGTAGCATTACTTTATGATATTCAAAATTTCATAACTTTACATGGATAACCTCCAAATGCGGTGAACTATCGTATCAAAACACATATTTTTTATCATTTACTTACTTTTTTCTTCGACAGAAAAAACTTCGATTCATCTGGAACTAGCAGTGAGCACAAAATTGTTACAGCGTGGAAGATTATTTAGAAATAGTTAAAAAATTGAAATTGTTACACAATGAGTATTGGAAATAAAACAGGAAAACTTCAGTTATCCAGTCACTAGAGGGCATTACCAGTCTTGCACACAGCGAATAGGCTCACGTGATGGACGTTACCTAGCCGCGAGCAGAGTACAGTAAATAAAATGCATGAGGACGCGCTCTGTGATTGGTACAGGACAGACATGCGCGTTACGTGACACGTTTGACATTTATATATTTTTGTTTTAGGTAATATTTCCAGGATAAAGAGAGAATCACGATGTGGGCCCATTGCTATAGAAAAAAAAGGATTTAATACGAATATGGCAATATAAGCTTTAATTAAACAACTTACTGAAGACCAACCAACTAAAATGGAATGCTAGGGTAACAATTGAGAAACTACTGGATGGGATAGGAGAGTCAGTGAACATTAAAATTTGGGAAAAAAATACGGATATGTGAAGACCAAACGCTAATAACTACCAAGGTGGAACTATTGTCACAGTTCAAAAGAAAATGGAATTGTGAACACAGAACATGTTGGAAATTTCCAGGTAAAATATCATTATTATAACATGAATATAAAGCATGTCGGTGACAGTAATTGTAGAACATTATGTAAAATTTGTATACATCGATACAAGTGTTCCGTACAAAGGGTCGACGAAACACCTTGGAGTCATCATAGACTCCAAGCTGCCCTGGAACGAGCAAATTGAAAATCGCACCGAGAAGGCTATCTGCTCCTACTGGGCATGTAGAACCCAACAAACATTCAGCGCCCAAATTGGTAATTCTTACGTTATAATTACCTTAAATTTACCAATATGGGGAAGAAAATGGAAGTAATTCAGGAGTCGAAAATTGGGCAATCAAGACATTTTGCCTGATAAGTCGAAGGCATACATAGGTAAAATTGCCTTCAGATTAGTCGACTGACGGTAAAAATTTAGTCATTTCCACCTATTTTAGGTTATAAACACTATATTAAAACAAACAGTAGAAGGTTAGAAGAAGATAATAAACGTTACTGCATATTGTGTATCTTAACCTACATGTTTATTCGTAAAAGCTTTGAAGATGAACATGGCGTATGAAAAAAGAACTGCCAAAAAGAACGTACAGCAGATAATGATGAATGCAAGTGATGGTTTCGCATTCACAACTAGTTCGGATTTTATTTGCGATACAAACTTTTCTGTGATAATGTTCAATTTTTCTTATGTAAAACAAGTGGGCCCCTTCAAAATATCAAATTTGTATGGAAAAAAATCATAAAATTAAGTGTACTTCCTCAACTTTTTTCGTCAAACACTCCAGAAACTAGTTTCATAGATGAAGTATGTATACAAGTATACATATCATATACACCAATTTTTTTAATATCTATCATTAAAATATAGTCGATTCAAGAAAATTATGGACATTTTTGGAATGGCGGAAAAGCTTCAAGCCAAAAAATGTGGCATCTATCCCATTCGCATTCTCCTAAAAGTCGCATTCTCCTAAAATTTCAACTTTGAGAACACATAGGCTTTATGCAAAGTCGAAAGTAACCTCTATTCCTGACTTTGAAGTCTATTTTCCTTATCTTGGGATTTCAGACCCTTTCACATTGTGGTCACGTGATGAAATACAAATTTGTTATGGGATGTTTTTTCATGCGATATGTCTAGACGTTCCATTCTCTGGTTGGATTGAAATCGTGGATAATATATGTATATTGTTGTTATTCGATATTCTGAACAGAAAAACTAAAATGATCATTTACGGAGAAAACATAAACATCATTTTCTACTTCTTGTTGATGGTAAAACCAATTATCTCTGTCTAGCCTATACTTAGTTACTCAAAGGAAACGATATATACTACAAAACCCCGTAATAAGTATTTATTCTGAAATTGGAGGGTTTATTCTGGAATTGAACATCAAATATCAGTGGTATTGAAAATAGTACGCGATAATTGTATTCAGTGCACATTTCGCCATAATAATATCCATGATAATGTTATCTCAGTGTGAGGAGGAAATCTCTATCCGAAAAGGAATAGCCAATCATAACATTTTAAAAATCAAATGGTGTGTAGTGATTGGCTCAAAAATTGTAGTTTGACATGGCCGCGTTCCGCATAGTCTGAAAGTACTCTTCGAATGCTAACTTTGCAGAATGCTGTGCTCGGAAATATCCAATTCAATTTGTTTGCCAATTGTGACTACCTCTCAGAAAATAGAGATATTATGCTTTGCTTAAAAACTTTAATTCGACGTTTCCGGACGCCGCAATGATTAATATTGACATTTTCGAAGTCATCGTTTCAACACTATAATCTTCTATTGTTTTGCTTTCGTTTTCTTGCACTTTATTCAATACATTTTTTTTACCCATTTGCTTCAGCTGGACCAACTTCATTGAATTTCATTTAGTCGTATCCTTGAAAACGTCACGGCAGTAGTTTACCGCTGGCGACAGACGAAGCTTGTTGAACGCAGCTTGTTGAACGCAGCTTATCTATGCATTCTGTTCATTCTGTCAATCCATCCAGTACCGGCCTAACCTCGCATAAGCCCGTTTTGTATTGCCGTCGATGATGAATGTTTTGACATAGTAGAAGCATCAAGAGACGTGGAGCACATAGTAGAATATTCTTATGTACCACATAAGTAACACGTTGGCTCTGATCTTTGGACTTTGGGAAGTGTAGGTTCGGATTATATTCCCATTCTGGCAGCTAATCGATAGTAGTTAGTGGTATACTTGTATGATTATTAATTCTATTCGAATTTCTACTTGGCATTTTATAGATTTCTAAAATTCAGCTCCAAAATAAATTATTTGAGGAGAGTAAATTGTATCATGTCATGCTCATCCGAATCGATTCGGGCTTCGATATCTGATAATAGACCAAGTTACTTTGAGGAATTCATTGTTGGTAACTTTGACTTCGTTGTAGACATTTAGTCTTATTAGAAAAATATTGTAGTAATCTCGCCCTCATTGTGGAACAGTAGGTATACACTAGGACAAAAAATTACCAGGCAACTTAATTGGTGCCGAAATAGGTAATGTAGAGTGTATAGTATACCTGTTTACCAATTTGTTTATTCCCTGACCATGTGAACATACATGAGGTAATAATTAGGTTAATATTTACCAGAAAGTATTCCCTGAAAGTTCAAGTATTTTGAACACATTTTGCTGGTCAGCTTTAGGTGAAATTTAACCTAATAAATAACTCTATTGACCCATGAGGCTGTGAAGGTTTATTTGAAGTTCATAACAAGTAATTTCATACTATGCACTACGCCTATCAAGTTTATGGTTTTTGAAGGAGATCCGTGATCTCAGTTACTGTTTTCATAACTCGACTTATAACTTTGCAGTTAGTTAGTAGTTGAAGGTAGAATATTTGGTCAGAAATAGGTGAATTCGGACTTCTTCAAGCCATTTTACCACTCTGCTTGGTATAATTTTCCTATAATGTTAGTTGGGAAGAGCCTTCGGTAAGACGTGGGACTTGACACCAAAAACCCTACACTTGGATAAATACGTCGATTGTTCGCCCGATGCTAACGTACGGGTCCATCGTTTGGTGGACCGGCACCACAAGAAGCAAGTCCAGAAATGAACTAGATAAAGTACAAAGACTGGCTTGCCTAGGAATGACAGGTGTCATGAGGACGACGCCTACCGGAGCTCTAGAAGTTCTGCTAGGAATGCCACCTCTGCACCTAGTCATTGAGCATGAAGCCAGTACTGCCTGCAGACTCCAAGGCACAGGCCTGAGTGTCCCGCTTTGGTGGGCCCAATTAAAGAGGCCTACGTGCACGGAGTTCTCCGGAACCAGCCCACTACGTGCATAGAAGAAGAAGAAAGAACATGACCAGTGTGATTGTCCAGAGTATATGGTGAAGAATACTTTGTGTAAGCATGTGCACTTGGTACGGATGAATGAAAAGCGAGTAGGTACTAACTCTGCTGTAGGTAATATAGCCAAAGCGAAAACTCAGTCATTAGGTCACATAATGAAGAGGAAATTGCACAATTTATTGAAGGAAAACGTGCCCAGCAAATATCAGAAAAATTAGAAGACCGATAACAGAGAACCAGAATGGATAAATTAAAAAAAAAATGCGAAATCATTAAATGACGAAGTTTACAGATTTCGATGTCATGTATATCTTGGTTATCAGCAAAGAGTTGGAGACTTGAAGTTTTTGCAATATTGAAGACATTTTTGTTAGATGTTTGTAGCCTTCTTAGTTTGTATCGTATCTCAATATATCAAAAAAGTAAAAAGGGTTTTTTCTGAAATAATTTTTTGTGGTAGAAAGTTCCATCTAGTATCCGTTTTCACTTTTTAACCAATACTTAACAAATATAGTAACTATTCTAAAGACATAAACTGGAAATCCTGTACGTAGTATAGGTGGGTGAAGTTTAACCATTTTAAATTGCAGAAGCTGTTCCTATAAGGAGCAAATCAAAAACTCACGTTGCTTACAAGAGCGTATATGCAAAGTAACGGAACGGAAAATAATGTTTACCTACTACACATAAACATTCTCCGGCGCCGAACGGAAGGTCAAAATACAGTCAACGTGGGTTTGAGTGACAGCTGTCTGGTTCTGCACCAGATTGGCCTGAGCCAATCAAAAGGGACCGCAAGCCAATGATAATGCAGGTGTGTCCATACGTTGGAGGCCAAGAAAACTCATAAATCACGAGTTATATTTGTGTTTGAATAGGTCTGAATGAATAACAGCCAGTAGAATATCTGGCCTGGGATCGAAATAGATTTCAAAATATTCTATAGCTCTGTTGTGTTTTGTTGGAAAATATGGCCTTTTTTCGACCATAGGAAAATTGAATTATGATGAACCGATTGCCTATTAATACATACTCCCTCGCTTATGTCATATTATTTTTATTATAACGTATTTTTAAAATATTGAAATATCTAAATTAAATTATTTATCTCCTTCTCTGCTGCTCAAATGATACCGCTTCAAGACTGGAAAACTTGTTTTTTATGCTTCTGCAATTGTAAATGGTTTAACTATACCTACAAAATAAACCAATTCTAACTCAAATTTGTACTAGTTGTATGTATGTGTGAGATTTCGTGTAATTTTGATGGGATTTTAATTAAAACACACAAATCTCTCAATAAGGCTTTCATGATTCCACCAATGGCAATACATCTTCCTCCTCAGAATATAATATAAAACTGATCAGAACAGTTCATCATCACTCGATAAGTGATGTACACTTTTCCAATATCATAACTTTATCGATAACACGGTCGTTCTATGCAGCTTTGAAGTAACAAATATGTTCGCTTGAAGTTATACAGTAAGCGTCAAAATTATGGAACAAATTCGATATTTCGCAAGCCATGTACTTTTGACAAAAATCCTAAAATGGGTCGATTTTTATTTTAAAATGCCGATTTTTTTATGTGAATTCTAAAGAGGTTATGTCACTGGTTTTGACATGGTGACGTAATCGGTAATTTTTTAAATTGGAATAGATGCCTTGTGATACCTCATCTGAAAGGCCTTTCAATACTGCATTCAATGATAATAATCAATTAGATTTTTTTTGTACAGGGTGAACAAAAATTAATATTTTATTTCAATAAGAGAATAACTTTATATCCAACAAAATAGAACAGTTAAATAAGATGTTCGAAATGCCATCCACCAGTCTCTCGACAATAAGCAAATCTACGGACACATTCCTCTTGCACATTGCGAATAACTTCCGGAGTAATTCTGTTAATTTCGATCCTAATTCGATTTTTCAACTCTTGTAGATTTTGCGGCCTATCTTCATAGACCTTCGATTTCAAATAACCCCAGAAGAAAAAATCCAGGGGCGTAAGATCTGGAGATCTTAGGGGCCACTCTACCGGTCCGCGTCTACCAATCCACCTCCTAGAAAAACAGTCATTCAAAAACTCGCGAACATCACGTGCATAGTGCGGGGTGCACCATCTTGTTGCAACCAAATACTTTCATTTGGTGAGTTAGGATTGTTGGCGTTTGGAAAAATATATTTTTATTATTATTACATTATGATTATGAAATTCTTGTATTGTCATCGGTCCTTGATATGGGTGACAAATTTCAGATTATTCGGAAGATTGGGAGTGGGTGAATATTTACTTCCGAGATTTTATTACATTGTGAGTTAGTTGGTTACAAGTGAAGATAATAAAAGCGTATTAAAAAATGCAAAATTTTACTTTTTTGAGCCAAGTCTCTAATCCCTTAGACTGCCCTGGCAGACTAGTGAGTCAGTGCTCTACTACACCAATGGATCCTTCCCAAATATTAATAGTTGGCTATTTCCTAGTCTAAAATGGAAACACAAGACAATCACAAATTAATGCCATAATAAATGTCAGTTGAAATATCAACAAATGTTCTTCACAAATTCTAAGTGGAAAGGTTCTGAAAGTAAAATATGGCTACTTTAAGTGAAACCCAACGCATAGAAATTTTAATTTTTATTGGATGCGGAGATAGAACCAGAACTCAGCAAGAGGTATGCGACTTGTTCGATGCGAAGTATCCAAATAGACCTTTCAGTCGTTCAACAGTCAGTAAGATTGAGAAAAAATTTAGAGAAACTGGTCATGTCAAACATATTCCGAATGCTGGACGTCCTAAAATAGAAGAAAACGTGAAACTTGATGTTCTATTGGGTGTAGAGGATAATCCTCACAATACTTCACGACAAATTGCAGCAGACCTTGACATATCCCAAAGTTCTGTATTACGTATTCTAAAAGCAGAAAAGTACCATCCATACAAAGTACAGCTACATCAACAACTCAATGATGATGATCCCGATCGCCGTGTGGAGTTCTGTGAAATAATGCAGGATTTGTGTAACCGCAATCCACGTTTTATAAAACAAATTCTGTTTTCCGATGAGGCTACATTTTGCCTAAATGGTTCAGTAATCGTCAGAATTGTAGATATTGGAGTAGGGATAGTCCTCACTGGATGATGGACGGGCATACTCAATACTCTCAGAAAGTCAATGTTTGGGCAGGGATAATAAACGACAGGATTATTGGCCCGTATTTTTTCGAAGGAAATCTCACAGGGGAGCGTTACTTGGAATTTTTAAGAAATGAACTCATACCTAGCCTTGCCGATATTTTTCTAAACCCCAACAATCCTAACTCACCAAATGAAAGTATTTGGTTGCAACAAGATGGTGCACCCTCGCACTATGCACGTGATGTTCGCGAGTTTTTGAATAACTGTTTTCCTAGGAGGTGGATTGGTAGACGCGGACCGATAGAGTGGCCCCCAAGATCTCCAGATCTTACGCCCCTGGACTTTTTCTTCTGGGGTTATTTGAAATCTAAGGTCTATGTAGATAGGCCGCAAAATCTACAAGAGTTGAAAAATCGAATTAGGATCGAAATTAACAGAATTACTCCGGAAGTTATTCGCAATGTGCAAGAGGAATGTGTCCGTAGATTTGCTTATTGTCAAGAGACTGGTGGATGGCATTTCGAACATCTTATTTAACTGTTCTATTTTGTTGGATATAAAGTTATTCTCTTATTGAAATATAATAATAATTTTTGTTCACCCTGTACAAAAAAAAATCTAATAAATTATTATCATTGAATGCAGTATTGAAAGGCCTTCCAGATGAGGTATCACAAGACATCTATTCCAATTTAAAAAAATTACCGATTACGTCACCATGTCAAAACCAGTGACATAACCTCTTAAGAATATACATAAAAAATCGGCATTTTAAAATAAAAATCGACCTATTTCAGGATTTTTGTCAAAAGTACATGACTTGCGAAATATCGAATTTGTTCCATAATTTTGACGCGCACTGTATACATAGATGCTCCACTGATTACACGAGTTAGGAGTGTGTCATTCCATAATGAGAAATATCATTATGCATTCTTAGCTCAATTTCGTGAGTTTTTTATTACTGTCTCAGATAGGTATTTCATCAAAAATCTATAGGTTTGAATCTCAAACTGAAAATAAGGAAAACCTTTATAGTTTTTCAGAAAAGCCACTGCGTTATTCCCACTTCATTTCAATTTATCAGTGGCTTTTCCCTTCAATTTAAAAAATACCTATCAATATCTATCAAATTATATGTAAGTATGATGACTAGGATAAAATAAGTTACAGATAAAACTACCTAAAATAAAAAAATAAGTATACCGGGTGACAATGGGACTAGGGCCATGCCTATATCTCCTTCACTTATCGACCGATTTGAATGAAATTTTGTACATAGATATGAGACATAATTTCGGATTGACAGACATATGAAAACAAAATGGCGGACTTCCGGTTTCGCCAGAATATCCACCAACTTCGATTGTTCGAATGGAACACCCTGTATGTTTTTCGGATTCTACGGTTCAAATTATATACGACAGTGTTGCCAAATTTATATTTTACGATTGAAAAAAAATAATTTCACAATTTTTTTTTTAGCCCAGGATCCTTTATCAGGTTTAAATCTATATTAATTTACATCAGTAACTCATAGTAATAGTCATTCCATCGATAAGATCAACAACAAATCCTACAGCAGGAATTGAACTTTTCTGAACGCATTTTTAACGAAAACATGTTTTTTTTCCAATTGGTACCTACCGGGGGTCATCTTGCCATTTGATAGAGAATTTAATAACCAATTCAACGATATATATTATGTACCACTTCCTTTTTGTTCAAAACAAAATGAAATCAATCTGAAAAAATTGGTAGGTAACATGTAAAAATTAAAAAATTGTAAAATTGTTTTTTAACCGCTTTCTTAGTTGTTTGACCAACCCTCAGAAGTTAATGAAAACTTGTACGAGTTAAGATCACGGAGACCTTACCTTTCATAGTGGGATCCGAAACCACTCTTGGGACCTCGAAAAAATTTTTCACCAGCTGCGGGAATCGAACCCGCGCCAGGTGGAAACAGTTGAAACAAGACCGACGCTCGTTCCACTGAGCCACAAGCCCCGGTTTCTGCAATGAAGGGTAAAGAAGTATAGAAAGTGTTACTTTAAGAACCAACATTGCCATTATTAATATTAAAATTTTCAGGTATAATGTCATTTGAAGACTGGATTATAGACGGTGCCTAAATAAAACCTTATTTGATAAGGATGAAGGATATGAATTTTGTTTGAATAAATTGTGGAGAATTTTTAAATTTTTGTGGTGAAACGAAGAGTCAGAGTTCTGTAGAACACGTTGTTTCATCTGCTTGACCAAGTTTATTTTTGGTGACTGTTTGTGGTAAGACCAATAGTTCATATATCTACCAGAACTGATGGGTTTTCTATACCAGTCTACTAGTGAGGTGTTGTTGGAAGTACGTATGAGCTAAGTGTCCAAAAAAGGAACGCTACCTTCATCGTCTTCATTTTCGATGGTAAATTGCATAAAAGGATCATAGCTGTTGAATATATCTACAATTTATGTAATCTCTGATCGGGGAAGTGCTAGGATAATGTCATCCACTCTCCATAGTAAAAGCAGTGAGATGTTTTTTGGTTTTTCAAATCGATATAAATTTTAAATCTGACCACGCCATCGTTTATTTTTATTTTTCCCACCCTGCTTGAGGAATTATCGTTGAGGTGATTACATTTTATGAAAGGATGGAATTATATACAAAGTCATAAAATCAACCAACCAGAACTTTCAAAATTAATTTATATTATATAACAATAAATAGTTAAAATAGAAAATCATATTATTTGATAGTTAATAGTTGAATAAGTAAGCTAGGTAAGTAAGTATTTTGGAAGTAATCAAAAATTAAGTGGGTAGTAATTAGTAGATTTCAGCAACACAAAATTGAAAAATAAAAACTTTTTAACAAAAAATTAAACCGACGAAAAAATCAACTGAATTATCCGCAAAAATTCTGAATATCAGGCGACGATTGTAGATCTCAGTTTGTCTGATTTTTTTTTTTTTTTTTTATTTTTTTTTTTTTTGTTTTTTTTTTTTTTTTTTTTCAGTTTTATTTTGTTTTTTTTTTTTTTTTTATTAATATTTTTTTATAATTTTTTTTTTTTTTTTTTTTTTTTTTTTTTTTTAAAAAAAAAAAAAAAAAAAAAAAAAAAAGAAAAAAAAAAAAAAAAAAAAAAAAAAAAAAAAAAAAAAAAAAAAAAAAAAAAAAAAAAAAAAAAAAAAAAAAAAAAAAAAAAAAAAAAAAAAAAAAAAAAAAAAAAAAAAAAAAAAAAAAAAAAAAAAAAAAAAAAAAAAAAAAAAAAAAAAAAAAAAAAAAAAAGTCACTTTACAAAATCCAACCAACCAAATTAAAATTAGATTATATTTATAAAATAAATATAAAATGTCAATTATTTTGTAATAGCTGAGAATAGGTAAGTAAGTATTTTGAAGAATCAAAAATTAAAGGTAGTAATTAGTGATTCGCAACAAAAATTGAAAAAAAACTTTTAACAATAAATGATTTGAACTTGAAATCAATGAAGCAAAAGGAAATTCTTTCCAGATAAATTGAGTAAACAGCATTTGTCTTTACACAATCTTTTAAAAAAATGGTGACTCAAATCTTCACGATATATTCTACAAGAGTAATTATGATTCTTCGATAATTTCATTGTTGGCTATAAACAAATCAGTTACTCATATCAGTTTAGGAGCTCAATTATCATTTAGACTAAGAAGGCTTATTTTATTTTTGGCTTTTCAGTTGATTTTTCCGTCGGTTTAATTCTTTATTAAAAAGTTTTTCTACTACACAATGGATACAATATTGTTATGCTCGTAGGGAAAAAAAAATACATAAACCATGGTTGAGGAGGCTATTATAAACGACCGGCTTCGAATGTAGAGGAGGCTTCTTAACCTTGGTGTATAAAATACTACAAGAACTAATTTCTTTGTCACATTAGAAACATAAAGAAATGTTAGCTGATTTAATATTTTTCTATTTTATTTTGTTTTATAATCAGAGTACTGTTTTTTAAATTAGTATTATTTATTTTTGTACAATGTTTATTGTTAAGTTTTGAGTTTTTGATAATGTAACGGAAATAAGAGCAGTTGATCGCTTACCCAATCCATCATGAGCTTCAAATAGCGTGGCCGTTGACCGACATCCTCGATCTTCTTAATTGCACGTCCTTTCATTATTGCGCACACCGCAGGTGGTAGCTCCCTTTCGTTCACATTCGTTTACCTGCGAAATCGCCTAGGAATGTCCATAAAAAATAATATCTCGCATCTCGCATTGCTATCAGTAGCATCTCGTTCGCTTGTACATATTGATAGATTCCTGGTAATTTGGTGCTAAGACTTTGTTAAAGTTGATTTGTGGCAGCAGATTTCTACAAATAGATCAATGGGATTTGAGTCAATAAAATGTAGGCGTTTTAATTTGATTCTCTCAAGACAGGTGGAATGTACCCAGTAAACCAAAATATGTGTCTGAAACATTTCTGAAAGAACTAATTTTTCATTTGAAATGTTTCTTCTTTTGACTCTTTGAAACTCCAGACACCAGAAATAAAATGACCTATGTATGAAACGTTTCAATGAAAATGTTCCTGGAACATATTTTAACTGTGTTTGAATACATTCAGATATATTTCACAGGCAATGTTTCAGAAGGAACACATATAAAACATAAAATAACTGTTCAAGAATTCATTTTGAAATATTTCACGTGCAATGTTCCAAAAAAAACATATAAGGAAAATATTATAAACTATAATATTTTAAACATTAGAAACATTTCACATAATTCATGAAAAGTAGGTAGGTTAAGCCTTCGTTGGCCTTCGAAATATATATTGGCTTTTCCTGTTTATTACAATAACACTTACTGATAACTATAATATTTGGGGGTTTCAATGTTTTCAGAATCCGTTTTTGCATCAGTGATAATTATGTTAATTGACATTGTTCCTAAAAATGAATAAAACGAGGTCTGAACAAATTATTTTCATTCTAGCCAGTAATATATATATATAATTAAAAAAATTTTATATATATATATATATATATATATATATATATATATAGAGTATAATCATACAAAATGTAAACCAGGTAGAGCAGTGTGTTTTTTGAATTCCGTGTCAGACATACTAGGAAATCGCTTTCGTGCTGCATCTGAAAAAATATTTCAAGAGAACACCATTTCGAATTGATTAATCTAAATATTATTTTTGCAATAAAAGCTATATCTCTTGAAATCGAAAAAAGGCAACATTAAAATGAATACTTCCATATGATTATTCGGAAGCCTCCATATTTTGTATTCATTGAAGAACCTTATTGCACCTTTCAGAGTTACTATACCTAACTATCAAATTATTAAGGGGATAGTTATTTTTTCATACCACGAACACTTCTGGACAGTTTGTTGGAAAACATTCTCATTAGGCCTGTTCTGATCAGGTCATTGGAGAAAAATACAGTCTTATAATTTTCCTCGAATGTCTCTTTGTTTTGAAAATTATTTACCTATCCAATATTTATTGTAATAATAACCAGTACATACGTAAAGCTGAAAAGCAATGTTTTAATTAATACATCAAAAAATATTTGAAATGTTAGCGTTGCAGTTCTTCTGATTTGTCTGTTTTCCATTGAATTCAGTATTTTCTCTGTTGTGTTAGTACATTTTGTTCCTTTATGTATGTTTGTACACGCCATGAGCTGAATAAATAAAAAATATGAAACGATGTTGAAGACAATTAGCAAGTACATGGAGGCAGCATGCACCAAATCAACAATTCACCAACGTAAATGATTATTTCATGAATTAAATCGTTTAGATCCGATATAATGTTTGAACCAGACAGATGAGAAAAACTCTAAAAAACTACCAAAATAGTAAAGACATTCGAAACATTTCAATCTGTACATTGGAAACATTTTAGACACATTTACTTGTGAATGTGAAATGTTAGATGTTTATGATATATTTCTGAAACGTGCGTTCAGAATGTTTCAAATGATTCGATTTAGGGTTCCGTTGAAACGTTTCACACATTTGAAACATTTCAGTCTGTACATTTGAAACATTTTAGACACATTTACTTGTGAATGTGAAATGTTAGATTTTAAATATAAGTTATTTCTAAAAACAAGCCAGAATGCGTTCAAAATGATTAGATTTAGAGCCTTGAAACGCTCGTACACATATGTGTTTCTTGAGCAATGGTTTTATATGCACCATGCAATGTTTTTTTGTTCAATACCTACTCGAGCAAATAACACAGGTATCCATTAAAAAAAAATTAGGAGCTGTTTTGGTTATTTCACATATTATTTATATTTTTATGTACGCTGAATCCGAAAAAAGCCTGCGTTTTGTCATCTCGTTTCCTGACAATTCGCGTAACTATGTCGTATAAGACAATACTTCAAAATATATGAAAATAGTCCTAGAAAATTTATTTTTAATTACAAGTATTACATGAAAATCATTTTTGAACTGAAATAAGCTCACTAAATCACACTAAAATCGATTCTTCTTCCCTCTGAGACTCCTTGTGGTACTTTAACGCTTGTGAGTAGCATCTGGAATGTCTCTCTGAAGCATCCAATGGTAGTCTGCTATCATTGTAATGCACCATTTTCCCTGATATCTTTTTTCCGTCCCTGGTGAAATCATTCACCTTCTTCTTCACTCACATCTCCCAGTTTTTCAGGAAAGTAGTCAAATTGGGATTGGAGAAAATATTCATTCAAACTTATCAGGCAATCTGAAGCATTCAGCATTCATCTGACGATCTTTTTGTAGTCAAAACAGATAACTAATAATGTTTACTTCCAAGGGGAGAGAAAATCCAAAATATGGAAAACATAATTCCGATACCTTCCCAAAAAACATTCAGATATTATCTTTCTAATTGCCTAAAAATATTTCTATGACCTCTTTAAAGGCAATCCACCCTTTTTTATGAGACAAACTCTTGATCAGCTATGAGCTTTCTAATATCTGGTCCAACGAGCACACCTCTCCTCAATTTTGCCTCCGAGAGGCCTGCAAACTTGGATACCAAATATTCTCCATCTATTGGACGTGATTTCACGAATTGCTTCATCAACCCCAATTTTATATGGAGAGGTGATAGAAGAACTTTATGTAATTACCAAAGTTTTTCGGAGGACAATGTTTTGACTTCTGTGAGCACCCTTGGTCCAGTGATTTTGTCGGTCTCGACTGTCCCATAGACACAGGAAACCGGCTTATTGCCCAAGCAGCATGCAGATATCTTTTGTATCCCCACACACTTGCCAACCATGGTCTTCATATTTGAGTTCATGAAGAACCAATTTCAAGGTTTCCTTCAAGTGTATGGAATAACCTACAGAGATGGAAGCCTGAAAACCGCCGTTGTGGAGCAAAACTGCTTTGGGACTTCTTTTTGAAGAACTATGAGCGGATGCCATTGCGTTGAATCATATTGGATTTGGAATTGATCCATCAAATCTTCAACATCAATTTAATGAACCAACTTGTCTTGCTTGGATAAAGATAGGGAATGAACTCCTTTTTAACCGACGAAACCAAAAAGGAGGAGGTTCTCTAGTCGACGCGTATATTTATTTTCTTTTTTTATGTATGAATACTCATAACTTTTCACTGAGACGCCCGATTCCGATAATTCTTTCTTCAATGGATAGGGTGTACTTTGAAGTTGGTCCCATTTGAATTTAAAAGATAAAATCCACCCCTAAGGGTAGCAAAATGAAGGATATTGATCACTCACCCTCTGAATTCTGGTCCGTTAACCGATTCTATCAGGCATAACTTTGTACTGGGTTCTTCAATTTGCATGCTTATTTTTTCAATAGATAGGGTATACCTCATATTTGGATTGCACTCTCACTCGTAGAAAAATAGGGGATAATTGATTTTTCACTTGTGAACATCGGCACACACATATGTAGTTGACAATGACAGATCGCTACTGCCATTATTCCACATCCGTCACAATCATTAAAATCTATTAGAGGATGGCATGATATACAAAGTAATGAAATAAACTAACCAGAACAACAAAAATAATTTATATTACAACAAATAGTAAAAATAGATAGTCGTATTATATAACTGGTAATAGTTGAAGTAAGGTGGGTAAGTAAGTATTTTGGAAGTAATAGAAAAACAAGTAGGTAGTAATTAGTAGATTTCAGCCACAAAGAATTGAAAAATAAAAACTTTTTAACAAAAAATCGAACCGACGAAATACGGAACTGAAAAGTAAAAAATAAAATAAACCTTCTTAGTCTCAATAACTGAGCTCCCAAACTAATGTAAGTAACTAATTTTGAGTCGGCGAACGAACAACGAACGAACAATCAACGAAGATCATTAAATTACCTCAAAAAAATTATCAAAATGTCACCGCGCAACTCGATGCCATCATTTTACGCCTTACCTCATTTGCTTCTTTGTTGGGCGCCGATTCAAAATTAGTTACTCACATTAGTTTAGGAGCTTAGCTATTGAGACTGAGAAGGTTTATTTTATTTTTGACTTTTCAGTTCCGTATTTTGTCGGTTTAATTTTTTGTTAATTTTTTTTTTACGATGTCTGAACCATGAAAAAGGTTCTTCTGGCAACGATAAATTCCTGCATTTGAGTCTTG
>JAFIRS010007341.1:0-26043 GCA_018342105.1 Gonioctena quinquepunctata | reverse complement strand
TTAGCAGGTGAACGGCACCTACAAATTTTAAATGATGAAATCCAAAATTTTATTGAAGACATTCCCTCAGCGACACGTCGAATTATGTATTTCCAACAAGATGGAGCACCTCCACATAATTCGAACGTAGTCCGAGGACATCTTACTAGAACTTTCAAAGACAATTGTCCAGTTCGTTGGCCACCAAGGTCACCAGACCTCACGCCAATGGATTTTTTGTTTGGGCTTACTTGAAGAATAAAGTTTATGCTCATAATAGACCTCAAAATCGCGAGGAACTTGAAGACAGGGTAAGGAGAGCCATCAATGAAATTACTCCGGCTCAACTAGTGAATGTTATGCGGGCATGCTCCGAAAAAATTCAAAAATGCATTGACGTTAACGGGCGACATTTTGAACAATTAGATTAATTGAGTCTGTCATAGGTATTGAATTTCTTTTGAATTAAGTTAGAAAACTGTACATGTTCCAAATGTCGATAATTTTGTAGGAAAATTATCGAAATAAATATTTTGTTGCGTCCGATTTTGCAGTTTCAAAAATAATTCCAGACCTATAGAAGAAATTCATTATCATAGCCAATTGAGATGAAGTTAAAAGGTTCAATACAAATGTAGGTATAGCATGGAAATCTTCATGAAAAATAAATATGAAACAAAAATATGGAGGTTTTTTCATGTTTTGTATTTCAATATGTATTGGAGTTTCTAACCAACTTTAAAAATTCCTATGTTAGCATTCAAAAGAAATGAGTGTATTGATGTTGAAAAATGAAAAAAAACTAAAATTGTAAAAATAGTTAGTCTGCATAAAACTTGTTGTGTAAAAAGTTTAGCCATGAATTATTGTTACTTACATGATATTGTTCAATCTTCCATAGCATACTTTCATTAAAATGTTTCGTTACGAGGGGAGTACAAAAAGTAATTTTTTATAAAATTCCAATTATATCAGCAGATTGTGAATTGGAAGTATGATTGTGATACATCACTGGAAAGGTGATTCTATACCAAATCGTAATTTTCGAAAAAAAATATATACTTTCCATTTGAAATATGAAAGTTGGATGCGCTTCTGGTCAAATCGGAAGTGTCATATTTGGTTTGATACTTGCTAAATTGTACATTCATAACATCAAATCGAAGTACCGAATTTGAAACATCCATATAAAATAACAACGAAAATACAGGGGGGTAAATTGGTTCCGGGTCACCCGGTATAACCTACAATCGGTCGATGTAAACTGATCGACATATGTCATTCTAAATGAAATCTACGTCAGCAACTAAAAACTGTGTTTGCACTAACAGAAAGGGTAATCGAGAGAGGCTATAGTATTATCTCTGCCGCTTGTCACAACAAATTTTGTATTCAAACAAGAGAGCCAGTGAAGTGAATTATTAGAAACAATTGACTTAAGAGCCAACTTCACAAAAATTCAATATAAATTGAAACAAGTGGTAGACCACAACCCAAAAACAACTAATTTCCTGGCAAATAACCACGCAGAACGTTGAATGATATCCACCTGAAAATATATGCGAACTTCTATTGATAATGAACATTGATTGCAAACGTTTCTTTCTGATAAACTTGATTATGTTTAATTTATGCCAGGTCCGCCTTAAAATCCGCATACCGGTTTCAGGCTTTTGGCCCTGATCAGTAAGGAGTAGTCACCAGTCAGAGATCCAAAGACCTCTGACCGAAGCGAGACCCAACACAAATGAAGACACCGTCAAGCTTAATCACCTATATGTACCCAAGAAAAAGTAACTTTTAACTGGCGGTACCTAGTGACAGAAAGCATGCTTTTAACTGACGGTACCTAGTGACATCATCATCATGGGTTTGTGAGGTCGTCCTAGTTTTCACCCAAGGGAGTACCTGACCTGTGGCCTCAACCTCCCCGAGATCAGATTTTGCGGAAAGATCCGGATACGCCGGATCAACGCGCTAAGTAATCCTAGCTACCGTTATAACTGAGCCACGGTGGGGCCACTTGATAAGACAAGCTACTGGCTCTGGTGTGTCAGTGCCCGAGCGGGTTAATGCGCCGCTTCCTGCCGAGTCAGCAGGGAATACAATCACTTCAACCCATAGGTGAAGGACTCTCCCGTCTCTACCGAATTACGGTATTTATTTTCCATCGGTCCACCATCTAGTACCACGCCCCCCAGAGTCCAACACCATGTGGAGAGGCACCGGCGAACCGGTGGGGCTATCCTCCTTCTCCTGGGTACCCATGTTAACAAGACTCTTCCTGTCAGCATTTGATGGGTATCCGCCATATCAGACTTTCGACCTGATATTACTCGTGTAACGTGTGACGAGTAACCGTTCGAGTGAGAGTTCGCCGAAGCTACTGAGCACTCTACCATGTTACCGAGAGAGGGACCTGAACTTTACCCAGAGGTGTCTGGGATCGTCGTAGATACTCCCCTCCCGACGGCCCAGTCACATGGTGATGCTAGGCCCAGGTACCTAGTGACATTTTTTCAATTACAATTTCTAATTCTTTTTATTATTTCCACTCAGTGTTTATTTTTTTATCCAATTTTCTTCCTAAATTATTGTTAGTACAAAAGCCTTATTCTATTAGTGTTGGTTTATATTTTACATGTATTATGTTTATGCTTACATTCGGTTTTCATCGATTGAAGTTTCTTCGGCCCTAGGCCTACAATTTGAATGTCCAAAACACTATTCCTAAATCTATGTTAGTAATCTAACTACTTTTTACAACTATTATCTACTACATGCTTTTACATGCTTTCATGCAATTCTTCCAACTCAAGTTATGCTAACTTGCATTTACAGTTACTTGGTGTTTTTGTTTTTCACATGCAGGTTGCATGCATTTTACCTTCTGTCCACCGCCTTCTCCAGGTCGGCAGACATGTGCATCAACTTCTTCCATTGGGTGGCAGTTCGGCGAGCCACAGACCCTTGTCCGGAACTTTTCCACCCTGGTAGGTCGTGCACTTCTTTTTCTTTCTTGTTTCTTCCTTTTTCTTTCTTCTTTCTTTGAGTCTTCATTTTCTTCATCATTTAAGTCCTCATTTTGTTCATTCTGTTCATTCGTTGTTCTTCTTATCTTCTTGCATTAAAGATCTCCTGTTGATGTAGTATATTTAGTACATTGTACGTGTCTTGGTTTTCTATAATTTCCCGTAGGTTTCTTCCTCGTATTCTGCCTCTTAGGTTTTCTCGATCTTCGTATCTTAGGCATTCCAGAACTACGTGCTCAGGCGTGCCTTCTTCTCCGTATTCACACAGACTATTGTCTCTCTGATTGAACCTGTTTAGGTATTGCGGGTAGGTCCCATGCCCCGTTATGAAATGTACTAACCCCGGCGTTGGATTAAAATATGGTGGTATTCTGTCTAGGTTAGGGAATGTTTCATATACCCTCCTTGCTTTCTCGGAATTGCTCCACATTTCCTGCCACAGGTTTGCTATTTCTTTATGTACATCCCTTTTTGTTCTGATTTCTCTGCCGACAATTGCCTGTGCTCTTGCGGGGTCAGCACGCCTGACCCAATACAAGGCTGCTCTTTTCTTGATTTCTAGCTGCATCGGCAATACTCCCACTAATGTTGTGAGAGCCTGCGTAGCAGTTGTGCCGAATGATCCTGTCATTCTGACGAGGAACCCTCTTTGGGTCCTGTCTACTTTCTCCCTATTTTTTATATTTTGCAGCCTGTGTACCCACACGCTCGCACTATACCCAGCGATCGACGCCAGCACCACACTCAGGTAAAGCCTCACCTGCCTAAATGGTATTCTCACCTCCCTTTGCACTAGGCTTGTTATCCTGTGCATAGTTGTTGTTGCTCTTTCACATACATCGGTGATATGGTAGGCAAACATTCTAGACTCATCCATGATGAGTCCTAGGTACCTTACCTTTTTTGTTCTTTTGACTAGCCGTCCATCTATTCGCAATTGCGGATCTCTGTTCAGCTGGCCCTTTATTATGTTGTACGTTGTCTTTTCAATTGATATGTTCAGTTTTACCTTTCCACACCACCTATGCACTATGTTCAGCACGTTGTCTCCTTTTCTTTCCAGTTCCCTTCTACTTTCTGCTTCTACTAGTATTAGTAGGTCATCGGCATATGCTACGGTGCCTAGTGCGTCTACCGCCATGGACAGTTGCTCGAGTAACTCCTCGAGCATAATAACCCAGAAGACCGGACCACATACCGAACCTTGAGGACATCCTTTCGTTAGGCACTTGGAGATTTTCCCCGTGGGACAGCTCAGGTTTGCATACCTGTCTTGACAGTAACTTCTGAAGCTTTTGTACAATGCCCCAGGACACTGCATCTCTCGGAGTCTTCCAAAGAATGCAGGCCACCAGAGATTGTCAAAAGCTCCAGATATGTCTATGAATATCGCTACGACGTATTTATTTTCACTTTCATCCACTATGCCTAGTGCCTTGTTTATGGCGTCCTTCCGGATCTATATCCGTATTGATCTGGATGGACACCTATTATTTCCCTGTGTTCTTTGAGTCTTTTGCACAGGAGTTTCTCTTGGACCTTGCCCATTGAATTCAGTGATATATGATATATGATTTTGCTTTTGATGGATCTTTGTCCTCCCCCTTACTTATTATGACAACTTCACGCACAGAGCTGAGATTAGTTTTTCCCTTAGTGCTAATAGCACTTCAGTTGTTATGTTATCCGGCCCTGGAGCCTTTTTCTTTTTCATCGTGCACAGGCACTCTTCTATTTCATTCTCCGTGAATGGGTACAAGATTGTTTCTGGTGGTTCCTGGTACACTCGTACCATTGCCCTTCTTGCCTCTTGCTGTTCAGCCGTTTCTCCCTCATGTACGTCTGAGGGCAGCAACGTGTTCACCAGCAGTTCCGCTGACTCTTCCCATGTCCTAGTCATAGACCCATCCTCTCTTTCTAGAGAGGAGAGCATGGTGGGACATCTTATCTTTTTCGTTACAATCTTGTACGGCATTCCCCATGCATCTGTCGCTAAGTGGGTTTGTACAAACCTTTCCCAGCTCCTTGCCTTTGTTTCTGCTATCTGCGCTATATAATTTTGTTTAATTGAGCGATATACCCGAAGAAGTCTGCGACGTTCTCGTGTATACCGCTTCTTTGGTATCTCCTCTTGCTTTCTTACTTGGCCTCTTAGTCTTGTGAGTTCATCACTCCAAGCTCATTTCTTGCATATTTTGCTGAATAAGTCTGGGGGATCGCTAGATCCATCACTCTCTTGATTTCTTTCGATATGCGCTTGGCATATTCATGTACATCCTCATTCCCTTCCGGTCTCGGTGCATCGAACTCGGCTTTCAGAGTTTCCCAGTTTTTCCATTGGCCCATTCGTCAGTTCGGGTTTTTTGTATGACCAAGCTTATCAGATTGTGGTCGCGCATTGTTAGGTTTTCTTCAACCTTCCAGTCCATGATCTGGTTTGCCGCTCTAGCATTTGATATCGTGATATCTATATTGCTCTCGGCCCCAGTCCTGTTCTGGTAGGTCGGTGGATTTCCTGCTTCATTGTGCACCTCCAATTGGAGTTCATTTATTAGGTCTTCTATCTGTTCGCTTTTGGCGTCTGTTGTTCCTGAGTGCCACAATACTGATTTTGCATTGGCATCTGTTGCTATTATAACTGGGTCGTTCCTGTAAGCCAGGAAGATTCTCCTCATTTTATTCACGTATTCTTCAATCCCTTCGTTGAACTGACAGTATATGTTCACAATGATGAACTTACCTATGTTGGTTTGCAGTTCCACACAGACACAGTGCTCATCGCTGAACTGCGTCAGTGGGAACAGCCTATAGTTCTTGTTGAACAGTATAGTGACTGCCATCGGATTTTGTCCCATACTTTGAATTTGTGCCGTTATTGGCATGTTCATCATTTTCCCATTTCTGGTATATGGTTCCTGTGAACAGACCATATCCAGTTTCTTTTCTTCCGCAACCTTCCTTATCTCATGACCAACTGCAGCACTGCGCATGCAGTTAATCTGTCCGATTCGGATTTTTACGGAGATCTTATACACAAAGGCCAACTTTTTATGGTCAAACGCTATTCTTCCGTATGTTATTGCAAAGTCTCTGTACAGTTCCTCAAGGTCCAAGACCTCGTTCCTCCTGCTAAAGACTTGTTTCAGAAGCCCCTCCAGTTCATCGATATCTGTAGGAATGTTGTAACACTTTAGTTGAATTCGATCCACCGCTCCCGGAACCGGGAAGGTGACTTTATCTCCTTCAATATGTTTATTTCTCACATAGTGCCTCAATGCAGTTATTAGTATTTTTGATTCTTCTAATCTTGAGAGTTTCATGTTGATTTCAATGTTTGCGTATATTTCATTTATGTTCGGATCTGTTTTTCGAACTGTTGCTATTTCAGGTTCTTTCTCTTTCTTCTTTCTTATGAAAGATATCCTTCCTTGGCAACGTCGCAATCCAACGAGCTCGCATTAAGTTGTTCAAGATACTCTTATGAACAAGCAGTCAGCGCTATTGATCGATTTCGCGCAAAAACTGGTAGGTTTGCTAAAGCAAACGTTGAAAAAAGGAAACATAAATTGTCTGAATTATGTAAGGCTCGAAATACGAACAGAAAACAGTCTAATGAAAATGATGTGTGTGAAGGAAATCGCATTGTTAATCTCAAAGAACTTGGGAAAAATTTGAAGTGTCGGAACTGCCACCAAGTTTTGAGTTTAGAGAATGTGCTGGAAGAAAAACATTTAGGAATTGCATCAATTTTAAGTATCCGTTGTGATAAGTGCGAAATCATTGATGAGGTTCGTACTGGCAAAACGACAATATTTAGTAGATTGTTTGGTAGCATTTAAAGAATTTTTAAATTTATCTTCAACTCCAAATTTACTCGTTGCGCATAATGCGGGATTCGATGTACCTAGATTACTAAGAGCAATCATTAATAATAATTTAATAGAAGACTTTATCATGATAGCAGGATTTGTGAATAGCTTAATTATTTAAAAAAAAAGTTTTTAGATTTAATACCAAACGAAACATCAGATAATTTCTACGAAACGATGTATGATGTACAAATTTTACAGAAATTAGTTCGTTTTATTGGTAAAGAGTCAGACTTATCAACATATATGAAATCATATAAAGAATGCATTTCAGAGCGACTTGAGAACGAAATAATATCTCGTAATTTACCCAATTTAAGTGCCTTAAAAAATGTTATATCACGGGATTTATTGAAAAAAATTGCGCAACAAAATATAACATACCATTTTCTGAAACAAATGTATCACGATGAAGGAGAAGGTGATTAATCACATGACAGAAAAATTGGAGAATGGAAAACCTAGAGTTACTAAAAATAGGAAAGCATTAACTAAAATCATTAATGAATTAAAAATAAATTTTTAGTCAATCAAGTGATTACTTAGTATATATTTTTTGTAGATTTATATGTTATATTTTATTAGCCTGTTACAAATCTGAATTATTTTTGTTTAAAAATATTCGAATTATGTTTTACGTACATGTGTTGTACAAATGTATGAATACAATAAAGTTTATGCACTGTTTTTTGTCGTTACTCGTTAAAACTACATTCTATTTTATATCTATTTCGAATGTAATATGTTTAAAATGCATCAGTATAAATTAACGCAATCATTCACAATTATTATTCATAAATATGTGTGTTCCAAAACACAGTTCAATTCAAAACAGCAAGACCCTCGCGCTCTCGTTTATTTGAATCACCAGCGATCGCTTGAGGCGTTGCCACGATTCTCAGCCTTCACCATCTTGCACTTCTCATACGCAATAATTTAGAAACTTCTTATAACAATAAATAAATAACTGTATGGCTACGCCTCTTAAATGTGGTGTCCGCGGTAGCTCACTATAGGGATTACGTGTTAAACGTTGCAACTTTGAAGCCTTATATCTCGCTTTCGGTGTGGTAAATGATTCCAAAAATTTAATATGATACAGGTGATAATATTAACTAAAATTGGTATGAATATAAATGAAATCTGATTGGAAGTGGATTTCACGACAACTACCTTAAGCTTGATGGTGCCTTCATTTATGTTGGATCTCGCTTCGGACTACTCCGTACTGATGAGGGCCAAAAGCCTGAAATCGGTATGAGGATTGTAAGGCGGACCTGGCATAAATTAAACATAATCAAGTTTATCAGAAAGAAACATTCGCAATCATTTTCATTGACAATGGAAGTTTGCAAAGATTTTCAGGTTGATCATTCAATGTTCTGCGTGGTATTTGCCAGGAAAGTAGTTGTTTTTCGCTTGTGGTCTACCACTTGTTTCAATTTATTTAATTTTTGTAATTCAACCTTGTTTCTATTATAATTTTTTATTACTTCGTTTGGAGAAACAAACTGACGGAAGTTCATATTGCAATTGAATTATGAAACGGTGCAAAATAACTTTGGTCATCACTATAGTAATGATTATACTATAGATTAAAGTTATTTTGACCTGTTTCACAATTTCGGTAATCTTTAACGAGTAACGAAAATGCCTGCTGTTTATTCTGCTTAGATTCCTCAAACGTGAATCGGAACAATCATTACAAATACAAGTAGTTTTAAGTAAATAGTTAAAACGTGTTAGATTTTACCGAAGCGTTTAAGGGCCACACCTATCTTTTCCATTTTTCCGACTTTAAAACCGGAAATTTCGACTTTGAACTCAGAACTGAAGACCCATCCTGAAAATCTGCAGGTACCTTTAAAATATTTCGCTTTTGGAATTTCCTGGGTCGTGAATGGTATTTGGAAAAATATTTAGAATTCCATCGAACCATTTCTCTAACAAATCTGCTTTCATATCGAAGAGAGCGCTGCTCGAGTGTTTGCTTTTTTTGAGTGTTTTATATGCTACTAAGACATGAAATACAAAATAACATTTTATCCACAGCTGGTATGTTACAAACACTAAGACTTTTCCTAAATTGGGGGCTCATTTGATGTTTATGACAGTTGCTGAAAATGTATAAAATATTTTTGTGAACAGAAGCATCATGACTTTATAATACTCCAGCTGTGGATGAAAATAATATTTTAATGATTAAAACTGGTTTGCAAGATTAAATAAACAATATCATGAGAGAATGAGTTTGACGATGCCATAAAAATGCTTCAACTATTTCACTTTCTAATACAAACTCACAATTGTTTTGTTTATGATTACGATGTTTTTCACAAATCGACAGATGAACTTGACGGTCCTATTTTTAGAGGTTTTATTAAAATTTTAATGAACATAAACGAGTGATAGTACGGCATTCGTGTTCTCTAATAATAGTACTAATGAAATACAATGTACGCGCAATATATATATATATATTTAGACAAGTATATTGATGCAGAATTTATCTACTTTCTTCGGTACGTAAACACTTATGGTTGTTTTGATAAGACTGTTTTCAAATAGTGCACAGTTGCTTTGGAACTTATCCAGTTCAGGATTTAGCTGAATTCGAAAAACAAGTATCTGCCATTGTATTGTTATCAATGGGTGAAGTGATTAAAACAAGTAAATAGTAGTTAGTTACAACTAGCTAGTTTTAAAATTTTCTGAAATGGAGGTGAATAATAATTGGCTAAAGGTAACTTTAGGCTTCCGCAATTCTAGTTTGTTGAAGTTATCAATCGCTCTTATTTATCCGATTCTATGATAACGAATGTACTCGTAGAATGAACGTACCATATATCTCAGATGGATGAACTTGTCATTCGCTACTGTCAACCAATTTAAAAATTTATACGCAAAAGTTAAAGAATATAGGACGTCCACTGAATCTTATAGAATTTTCACAATATCTTTGGACCAATATGATTCGAACGATCAAAATGAAATTTGCAGAAACACACGCAAATACCTTTTTGAGCTCAGTTTATTTGACATTTTACTTCAATGACACATCAGAGTCTTGCAGTGTCATTCAAATATCCCCGTATGAGCAATACAAGTCAACTGCAATGGTTTCACCGGAAAAAGAAATTGTCTAAGAACTTTAGTACCACCGTTTTGGAGTTCAGTCGAGGAGTCTCACATACAGTGACGTGAAATGGGGACAAAATATTCATATTCCTTTGAATAATTCTGAGTATTTTGAAATCGTACGGAAAAGTACTTTTCATTATACCTATCTGAAAACACTATATTTACATGCTTATTTGGCGCACCGAAAGTGGGCTTTTTCCGTGCGCCCGCACGGAAAATTTTACGGTGCGCTAGTGTCATTAGCTGCCTACTTACATGTCAAATTAAAATAATATGTTCAGAGCCGGATTAAGAGGGGGGCAAACGGGGCTGCAGCCCCGGGGCCTCCACAAGAGAGGGGCCTCCACAATATACATTTTTAGGTGAAATTTCCTAACAAATACCGAAGGATATGCAAAATTATATATAGAAAATCTGACAACGAAAGAGCAGTTCTCCCACTTTTATCTCTCATTTTTCGTTTTAAACATTCAAAAACATGTTTCGTATTCTTGTCAAAATCCATGGTTAATATTAATTTTCGATCTGATGAATCATGTGTACATGCGAAAAACAATCACCAAGTAAAACATCATACTATTATACAAAATATTATATGAGCTGCATGGGGTCGGCTTTGGAATAGCCCCATGGTAAATCCTGCCTGTCGTAAGAGGCGATTAAAAGGATAACCGTAGTTGGAAGATGGTCTCATCGCCCGGTGAAATACCACCATATCGACTTTGTGTGCTGTGAAATGGATCATTCCATGTTTCAGTGTTCGGTCGATACTTTCCGGTCTCCCTCTTTCCTTTTCCCCAATTCCTCCTTTATTTTCAGGTGCATCCTAAAAGTAATAATGATGAAGTCTCCTAGAGTAAAACACTCCGGAAGCAAAATACCTCTCCATTCGGATTTCCGGGGAGAGGTACTCGAGGGGACTCAACATTGAAGATTAATTTTTGCAACATCCGCGGACTCAACAAGAACATCAATGACGTCCACCATCACCTACAGACGAAAAAACCGGATATTCTGGCTCTAACAGAAACACAAGTAAACTCGTCCACCAACAAGGTCCATATGCTTTGTCCTGGTTACGAACTCCATTCTCGATTCAGGTTCAAAGGTGGAGTCTGCCTTTACGCTAAGGCTAACCTTTCATGCCAGCGTGAAGAGAGTTTGGAACCGAAAGACTTTGATGTGATGTGGTTCAAGCTATCTGATACCAAACTGACTAAGTTCCTCTGCTGCCTTTACCTATCACCTAATGAACCTTCATATAACGACCTCTTTGAGTTTTTATCACTCAAACTGGACTACATTCAGGAGAACCATCCAACAGCTGAAACCATAATCATGGGAGACTTTAATGTACATAACGCTGCCTGGCTCAAATTCTCTAACAAAACAGAAGATGCGGGTCGTCAAGCCGAGGCCTTCGCCATCACTCATGGTCTAGAACAACTGGTCGAGCTACCAACCCGCATCCCTGATGTCAACAACCAGTCTGCCAATAGATCTTTTCCTCACCACCAATCCTGACCCGTATAGAATAGAAGTTTGTGCCCCACTTGGAAACTCTGATCACACCCTCATCTCCACAACATGCTCTTTCCATTTACCATCAAGCTGCACAATACCACCCCGTCTCATGTGGCATTACAATTCGGCCGACTGGGAAGGTCTTCGTATATTTTTCTCAGCGTTTCCATGGAAGAGAGTTTGTTTCTCTTCAGTAGATCCAACACGATGTGCTGAGACAGTTTCTGAAATCATCATGTTGGGGATGCAAACTTACATACCGAATACCGAAAGAAGAACATCATCCGATAAGACCTGGTTTAACAGAAACTGCTCTAGAGCTGTGGCTTCCAAACAGGCAGCATACCATCGATGGCTAAAAAATCCGGGCCCTGAGACCAGAGCAGCATATGTCGAGGCTAGAGGCATATGCAAAGAGACAATAGAATGCTCAAAAGATGCCCACAATGCCAAAATAAGATCAAAACTTGCTGAATGTCCTAACGGATCCCGTTCATTTTGGTCTTTCGCCAAAGCTGTGGGAAGAAACTTCACTTCCAGCCCATTTCCTCCTCTAACCAAAGAAGATGGAACACTAGCAACGACTGCCCAGGAAAAAGCCAATATCTTTGCGCACCTATTTGCTGGAAATTCCACTCTGGATTCATCGGGAAAACAACCCCGAACATTACACCTATTGACAGTCACATGCCCGAGCTCACCTTTCGCCAACGTACTATCAGAAAGATTTTGCTGGGTCTCAACACCAACAAAGCCTGTGGATCTGACGGAATCCCGCCGATTGTTCTCAAGAAATGTGCCCCGAACTAACACCTGTTCTTTGCAAGTTGTTCAACCACTCTTACAATTTGGGGTATTTCCGTCCAATTGGAAAATTGCAAGAGTACAGCCAGTCCCTAAAAAAGGCAAAAAGGCCCTACCTAGCAACTACAGACCTATCGCACTGCTATCTATTATTTCAAAGGTCATGGAAAAAGCCATCAACATCGAGCTCATGAAATATCTGGAAGACTCAGGAATTGTCAACGATAGGCAATATGGCTTCCGCCATCAGAGATCAACTGGTGACCTGCTCGCTTACGTCTCACATATATGGCAGCTATCTATTGAAAAGTATGGAGAAACTTCAGCTGTGGCATTAGATATCTCCAAGGCGTTCGATCGAGTTTGGCACCAGGGACTCCTCGCCAAGCTTCCGTTTTATGGCTTGCTCCCTCAGCTGTGTTCTCTGCTTGCTAGTTTTCTCTCAAACAGGTCTCTCCATGTAGTGTTCGATGGAGTTTCATCTGACACTCTACTCATAAATGCTGGTGTTCCGCAAGGATCTATTCTCGCACCAACACTATTTCTACTTCACATCAACGACCTGTTGAAAGCAACTTCATGTCCAGTACACAGCTTTGCCGATGATAGTACCCTCCATACCGCTTTCTCTTCCAGGGCCCCTATATCAGCCCGTGAAACCGGAAATGAACGAGGAAGAAATGTTAATAATATAAATATGGACTTAGCAACAATTCTCGAGTGGGGATCTAATAACTTGGTAGAATTCAATGCAAACAAAACACAAGCATGTTTTCTCTCTAGAAAAGCCGATCTCACTATGCCTAACATAACTTTGTCAGGAGTAACCATACCACTGAAATCACCCATATCGATGCTTGGTATTACTATCAGCAATAACCTTTCCTGGGAAAATCACGTTAGGTCCATTGCCAAAAGTGCATCCCAAAAACTTGGTTTTTTGTTTCGTGCCAAGAGCTATTTCACCCCCACTCAGCTGCTTATGATCTATAAGGCACAGATCCGACCTGTCCTGGAATACTGTTCCCATATTTGGAGCGCGGCACCTAAACATATCCTGAGGCTATTGGATTCTGTCCAAAAAAGGGTAATTCGTCTCGTCGGTGATGCCTCGCTTACAAACTCGCTCACTTGTCTGGAACACCGTAGAAAAGTTGGCGATTTGTCTCTATTTTATAGATATTTTCATGGGCGATGCTCTTCTGAAATATCAACAATCGTTCCTGCTTTGGCAGTCTCTTCGAGACTAACCCGTCAAGTTCAGTCATCACACCCCTTCGTGGTTACTTTGGAGACCTGCAGAACATCACTTTCCAAAGACTCGTTCATCCAACGAACAGCGAGGCTTTGGAACTCATTGCCTAGGGAGGTGTTTCCCGAGGCATACAACCTCCAGAAATTCAAGGAGAACACCAACTCCTACCTTCTTTCCCTTGGTTCCCACGATGTTCTCTGAACATTACAGGATATCCCTTTCCGTGGGAACCAGAACATAAAAAATAAAAATAAAAAAATATCGTATCGAAATTGGCTGTAAAAACAAGAACAATTGAATTTAAAAAAAAATTACATTTTTTTAATTAAATGAAGGATTTTCTGTCGATGTATTCTTCGAATGACACAAGCGATCTAGATACACAATGAAATTCAATAATCATAAGCAAAAGAAAATAATATTTAAATTTATGAATATGATTGCATCAAATTATTTATAAGAGCCTTGTGCGCATTCCATAATAGAACAAAAGTTCAAATTCTATTGACTATTTTTCTGCCGATTCTGTCCGCTGAGTGGCGCGCTTGTAACAAAGAAATCCCCGAAATCTGAAAGTGTGAGTCTAAGAGAAAGATGACATTCCGCAACAAATATAAATCCTTCTGAGAAGGACTATCTATCTATCTAAGATGTTCTACTATCAAATTCTTGAAAACCAAAATTTCAGAGCTACATTCTCAAACATTGAAATTACAGTGATCATTTTTTGACATTGCTAGAAACCAATGGAAACAACGTTCATTTCAAATAATTCATATACGTTTTGGCCAATCAATAGTGGGAATATTCTACCTAGAAAATTGTCGCGGGAATAATTTGAGGTATTTTGTTTTTATTGTCTGACAACCTATATTTTTAATTTGACTTCCGTCATCAATTCGCATGAAAAGTGTGAAATGAATCAAAACCGGTTTAGTACATTATATAATTTTGCAAGGAAATGTGTTTATGATCAAAAAATATTCTAAAGAATACCACACGAGTTCGATATATAGAAAATATTTATCTAGATTTCTTTCTCAAACTTGTTGGCAATAGCCACTCGAGCCAGTTGGTCTCTCTTGTCAATTGCCTGGCAACAAGTTTTCGAAAATCTGTCGAATTATTTTCACTCTCTTGTGATATTACAACTGAGAATGTGATGATGTCAAATTGCACTGGAAAGCGCTCATTTTCCAAAATGAAAAAAATAGGCGAATTACGATGAGACAAAGCCGCCTATCAAAGTTATCGCTTCTTAGCATTGAGAATGATTTTCTCCGGATGCTGGATTTGACCGAAATCATCAATGATTTTTCGTCAAAAAAAGCTCACAAGAATCCCTTTGTTTATGCTGTAATTCAATTTATTTCTTGTATTTTATTATACCTACATATGCTCGTGTCGAAATAATTAAAAATGATTTCACCAGAGGAAGAAATATCACGTGAAGCGGCAAAAGTAGGTGCAGAATTACTGCCCAAAAAGTCACGTGAGAGATATGAAAACTAGTATCGTCTATTTTGCAACTGGCGCCAACAAAAGAAAGTTATAAATGTGTGTGTGTATAAGTGATGATATTCTCCTCGTTTATTTGTCAGAAAAAAGCAAATCCATGAAAGCTTCAACTTCATGGAGTCAATTTTCCATGTTAAAAAGTTGTCTGGCAGTATAAGAAATTGTAAATGTTGATAATTTACCAAAAACTACTGCATTTCTCAAACGAGAAAGTGTTGGTTACACACCGGAAAAGTCCAAAGTATTATCTGCTGACCAAATCGTCAAATTCATACTTGAAGCACCAGACGAGAAGTGGTCATTAAGTAAAGTAATTTTAATATTTAGCATATTCGGTGCCTGCCGAGGAGATGACTTGAATCGTCTGACTTTGGAAGACGTGGAAGATAATGGCCGGTTTTTGATAGTATTCCTTCGAGATGGCAAAAATCACCAATCAAGAAGTTTCACAATTACAAAGGAAGGATGTCCCTTTGATCCATGCACTTTTTATCGTTAATATATTGGTCTAAGACCTACACACATGAATAGTAAAAGATTATTTATTGCGTATCGTAATGGTAGATGTTTTGCTCAACATGCAGGGTGTCATACAATCAGTGGTACAACAAAGCAGATTGCTGAATATCTGAACCTAGAAAATCCGGAAGATTATACTGGGAGATTTGCTTACTTTCAAAAGGCATGGAGGTTGGGGTTCCTCGACTGTGGCTGAAGGCTACATCGAAGAATCGGTAAGCAGAAAGATTGAAGTTTCTCGTAAATTGTTCAGCCATTCAAGAACAGTAAAAACAACGCCAACATCAGAATACAATGCAGTGGGGGAAAATCAAAAACTGAATACTTCTACTAATATAGTAGCACCTTCGACTTCATGAACTACAGTGATCGAAAATGAAGTAGCTGCTAAAGGATTAGCTATTTACAACAACACAAATTGTACCATAAATATTTCAATTATTAAAAAATAAAAAAACATGTTTTTGTTCGTTAATCTTTAAAAATAATTGTTTCTTTACAATCTGTGGTTTTCAGGTAGAAAAAATGAAAAATATCGTTCATTACACGTCCATAAATGCTTTTTCCGTGCTTGCACGACTTCCCGTGTTCGGCTGCGCCTCCCACGGGAACTTGTCGCGCACGCACGGAAAAAGCCTCCTCGACTCCTAATGAAATATACTATTACGGCACTAGAGCGGAAATGTGCTTTTTTTCACACACACTGTTGGAAAAGGGTTGTTGAAATAACAAAAAATAAGAAACTCAGGAGGTCCACTAGTATTATTGGTGAAATTGGCAAACTTCGATATTGACGATTTTCACATTTACACATTTGTGGCTTTCACACAAATTTTTGCTATTTAACAAATTCAGCAAAGTAAATGCCACAATTTGACTGTATACGATTTTACAAAATCAGTAGTGCATCAACAACATTCAGTTGCCATTTTCTCAACTTTTTTTTGTTATGCTGACCCAAAAATGTTTTTACAGTGAAGTAATTCATTTACTTTTTTCAATGAATAAACATAATATTTTAGCGAAATTAACATTGTAATATTGTCGATTCCTTTAATAGTTTTCATCATTTATAAACTGACAAGAAGTAATTTGTAAACCTCATAATGTTGGAATCTCTTATGTTGTTGTTAAAATAAAATGTTGTCGATTCTTTTCTTTTAGTTTTTCATACTACACAGAAAAAAAGTTTTATTGTCCTTTATTTCTTGTCAAAACATGAATAATATTTTTTTCAAATGACGTCAATTAGTATTCACTATCACTATTTTTTTTGTGAAAATATCTAATATTTGTTGGTAATATAGTTTTTCAGGAGGGATGGTTTAATAAATCAAGAATAAATAACATTAGAATATTTTAATGCTTCTATTATAAAAAAATAACTACTCTATTATAATAAATAACAGTTGAATGTCGATAAAATAAAATTAACATCATTATGTGAAGAAATGTACAAATAAACATAAAGTAACCCAATGAGTGAATGCAAGCTTTATAATCCTTTGGTGGATTAATATAAAAAAAATACTGTTTTATAATAAATAACACTGCCGCGTGAAGGTAGAGAGCAGTAAGAGCAAGAATAAAGATTTTGAGTTTGCCACTGCCACTGCGTCGAAGCCCAAAAAGACAGTTATCTGTTTGTCCTGTATGTATGTACACAGGTCAAACACATAACCGTCCTTTTGGCTTTGCCGCAGTCGGGTAAAAAAATATATAAATTAGCAAACGCAAAATCATTTTTCTTGCACTTACTGCTCTTTATCCTCAGTCGGCAGAAGAGTTGAATGCCGAGAAAATAAAATTAACAACAGGTACCGAGTTATAAAATGTAATAATACCGAAACAAAATGTTTACCTGCATTCACACTGCAAGTCACTATTCCAAAATAATTTCAGATTTCGGCACAATACAATGAAAGTTCTGTTTATATGGCAAACTCAAATCATATGCAACCTGGACACCTGTTGAACCTGAACAAACAAAATCACACTACAAATACCACATTAACAATACGTCTCACAGAGGACTGACCATAGAGAAACCAAAAATAAAGAGAGTTGTCAAAGATGCAGGAAAAGTTGGCACCATGTTTAGACAGTGGCGACATATCTCGCAACTGGCCGAACTAAGTTAGTAGAGTTGGTAAAACAAATTTATCTTCAGTTACCGATTGAGATAAGGCGGGTTTTTTAAATTTGTTACTTTTTTATGGTTCATATGGTATATATTTTATAAGTGATCGATTTGCCATTCCTGTATTTGATATGAATGGTTATATCATATGAAATAAAGGAATGGCAAATCGATCACTAATAAAATATATACAGTAATCGATTCGTAGAATCTGTTGTTCGTTCGTGGTCAGAATGAAGTTTCAAAATCAAAATATTTGTTTCATGATATCAAGAACAAAATTAAAGTTCTTAGAAAACAAAAAAAATAAGTTGAACACTATAAAAACACATTTTATTTTATCTAGGATCGACAAGGTACAACTACAGACAAAACAATAATAAAATTCTGAAAAACAACAAAATTAAAAATAATCTTCAGTCTTATCATAAAATCAACCAAATAAAAACAAATTACATTTACAGCAAACCCTCAATAAGTTTGTAAATTTATTAGCACAAAGGAGAACGAGTAGGTATAACAAATAATCCTGTTTGATGATAATCAAGTAGACCATCTACTTCGTACTACCTCAGATGGTGATAGGAAATGGAAACTGATGGATGGAAATAAGTATCAGTTTGTGAAAAGCAGCTTATATTTTACATTATAAAAAAATATTTCCAGGAATTTCAGCATTTCAACTCGAATAACAAACCATTCTCTTCTCGACGTTGGGTTCCTAATTCAAGTCCATAGTATAATTTCTATCATTAATTTTTCGATGACAATAACAGTAGAAGAATTGTTGCGCGGTTTGTCATAATAAAAAATACATGTGTAAACAATAAACTTCTATTTTATGACAAATGTAGAAATTGGAAAATTATGATGTCATCAGTCGTCTGTCGATTGCCGGCAGCGCCTCCATACGCGACTGGCCGTATCAAAAACTTGGTGGTCAAGATCGCCAATGTTTCAAACAGTTTCTTTATTTTTAATTTGTCTATGGGACTGAATGAGACGATGTGCTCTAGAAACGAATTTTTGGCACTAATTCGATACTCGCATATGCACGACAATGCCCGAAGGTGATCAATTCCCTTTTCACAACGAAATAGGATAAATTCCACAAATTTATAGGACAATACCACTAACAGTTTTGGTTATCCAACAATTTACATTTTGACTATATCAGTTGTTTAACAAACAAATTGTCGATTCCACAAACTGTTCATAGCTATGAATACCTATTTGATGTTGCTAATAAATGTACATCAATATTCTGAATTTGCTAGAGCATTTGCTATTTTGTTTTTAAGTCACGAAAATATTTGCAAAATAAAGTTGTTACAGCAGCAACTTTCTATTTGAAGATTTCGACAACAATGAGGTAGACATACGACAAAAAATGAGTGAAAATTGACAATGGATGAATTTAACTAAAGCCGGAGTAATTTGAGTAGTGAATTCCTGATTAATTGTTGTTGATTTTAGCAACATTTTTTCAACAAAACTAGATATTGTTGAAATTAACAACTCTTTTCTAACTGTGCCATATATCATTAAAAATGTGTTTTTACGTTCACGAGCTACATAGTATTAGAGTAGGGATTACGGAAATTTCTGCTTTAGTTATATATCTTTCATTCCACCCCATAGACGTTTGGAATGAAGTCAGGTATATGGAATATAGCCCATTACTTTTCGAAAAACTCAAAGATGCCACTTCCTTATTCATTGTTGTCCCCAAAAAAAAAACTATTTTGTTTCTAAACTCATTGTTGCGAAGGCGTAGAAGTGCCACACTTTTTTTTTATTTTACAATTCCGATTTGTAAGTCGGAATTCCGACTTACAAGTCGGAATTCCGACATACAAGTCGGAATTCCGAGATACAAGTCGGAATTCCGAGATACAAGTCGGAATTCCGACTTGTATCTCGGAATTCCGACATAGAGGTCATAACAATGAAAAAACATTGAAATAATGAGATTATTTTAACATATATATATATATATATATATATATATATATATTGTTGAAATTGATTCAAGATAAATGCGAGTCATACCGTTTTCATGGATATGTTTATACATGTCACAGTCTTGTCAAACATTTTCAACTGTTAATATTCATTTTATATTTTCACTAATAAATACGTTTGGAATTCACGTTAAATTACATTCATTGGTACAAGTTGTTTGCACAACAAAGTTCTGCCCGACGCTCTGCTCAACATATATATATATATATATATATATATATATATATATATATATATATATATATACCGTGTGTAACAGGATCATGGTACACCCCCCGTATCTCCTTTAGCTTTGAAGGTAATTGATTGAAATTTGGGATATTCCATATACATAATAAACGGCACTTTTTGACCTACAAATTTATTTCTTTTTCACTTCCGGTTTTGCCGGAAGTGATACCAACTTTCGATTTTCAAATAGAACATCCTGTATATTATTACATTTCTGAAATCTGCATAATTTTCTGAATCCAATGATACCACATAAACATTTCAAACGTCAATATTTTTGATAATTCAATTTTTAGTTTTCCATTTAAGGGTGCCATGATGGTTCCGATTCATTCCAATTCACCCGTCTAATGCTAAAAAAATCTGAATCCCGTAAAAATACTAAATTGCGTTTTTTATAGCAAATAAAGTTCATCGTAATCGATTTTGGGGTAAAACTCAATTTTTTCAAATGGAACCATATTGGTACCGTGGTACCATTCATTAGTTCTATTAATAAGGAATTTATTCATACCTGCTAATGAAATGTGCGATAAATATAATCAAAATTACAGCTAAAAGAAAATAAGATAATACAATTACTTTGTTTTAATTTAATGCTAAGAAGTTACTAAGGTGGCTTTGAAATACAAAAAATGAACACAAAACATTACAACAATTTTTCGAAATGCTGTCCATTAACGTCAATGCACTTCTGAACTCGCATAGCTTCGAATGTCTGTTGAAGGTAATCAGTTACTAAGGAGGCTTTGAAAACAATGAAATTATTCATTCAGATTGTCAAATAAATAGGTATTGGTTTATCGGTGTTTTTATTGTGTATTGGAAAAATCTTTAAATTTGTTGTTATTTTCATTCAAAATGCCCCACATTTATACAAGGGATGAAAAAGTGGACATGTTAATTATTTATGGGGAATGTAGAAAAAATGCCGTTGCGGCTAGAAACCTTTATGCCAACCGATATCCTGATAGACAATGTCCAGCGAGAAATTATTTTAATCGTCTTGAAAATCAATTCTGGAGAGATCCCGAAGAAAACATTATCATTGACGAAGGAACGGAAATTAATGTTTAAGCTCGAATAGAAGTTGATAAGACTGTTTCTTTGAGGCAAATTGGGTTTGAATTGGAAATTAGTCACCAAACGGTAAGCCGAATCTTGCACAAACATAATTATAAATCTTTCAAATATCAATTGCACCAGCACCTGTACGAAAATGATTATGAACGTAGGATGGAATATTGCAATTGGATCTTGCAGAATAATGTGCAGCCAAACAATGCTTTTTTGGGAAGGATTTTATTTTCGGACGAGTCTAGGTTTACAAATATTGGATTATTTAACCGACAAAATACAAGGTATTGGTCACAAGAAAATCAAAATTTATTGAGGGAGGGTAACTTTCAAGTGCGGTTCGGTTTCAATGTTTGGCTTGGAATACTCGGTCGTAGAATCATTGGTCCAATAATATTTGAAGAACGCTTGACTGGAGATAGATACTTAGGATTTCTGCAAAATGAAATTGAGGACAAGTTAACTGAATTACCTTTCCATCTACAACAGGGAATATATTTCCAACAAGATGGAGCTCCTCCCCATAGTTCAAGAATAGTAACTGATTACCTTCAACAGGCATTCCAAGAAAACGTAATTTCGACAAATGGTCCTGTGCGATGGCCTCCAAGGTCACCTGATTTGACACCTCTTGATTTCTTTGTTTGGGGCCATTTGAAAAACATTGTCTATGCAACCGTTGTTACAACCCGCAAAGACATGGAGTTGCGAGTAAGACGCGCAATTAATGGTATAACGGCCCAGCAATTAGCGAACGTTCTTCAAGAAACAGCTATACGAGTTCAGAAGTGCATTGACGTTAATGGACAGCATTTCGAACAATTGTTGTAATGTTTCGTGTTCATTTTTTGTATTTCAAAGCCACCTTAGTAACTTCTTAGCATTAAATTAGAACAAAGTAATTGTATTATCTTATTTTCTTTTTTAGCTGTAATTTGATTGTATTTTGTGCACATTCCATTAGCAGGTATGAATAAATTCCTTATTGAGGTACTAATAAATGGTACCACGATACCAATATGGTTCCATCTGAAAAATTGAGTTTTTACCCCAAAATCGATTACGATTAACTTTATTTGCTCATAAAAAACGCAATTTAGTATTTTTGACGGGATTTTGATTTTTCTAGCATCAGATGGGTGAATTGGAATAAATCGAAACCATCATGGCACACTTAAATGGAAAACTAAAAATTGAATTATAAAAAATATTGACGTTCGAAATGTCACTTATGTGGTATCATTGGATTCAGAAAATTGAGCAGATTTCAGAAATGTAATAATATACAGGGTGTTCTATTTGAAAATCAAAAGTTGGTATCATTTCCGGCGAAACCGGAAGTGATAAAGAAATAATTTGTAAGTCAAAAAGTGCCGCTCATTATGTTTATGGGATATCTCAAATTTCAATCAATTACCTTCGAAACAAAAGGAGATACGGGGTGTGTACCATGATCCTGTTACACACGGTATATATATATATATATATATATATATATATATATATATATATATATATATATATATATATATATACACTGTGTCTGTAAAGTATGGAACAAATTCATTTTTAGCTAAACAGGTCATTTTAAGAAATGATCCTGAAACACGTCGATTTTTGATGTTATTTACCGTATTTTAAAATAATAATCCAATATACAGGGTGAATTACGTTCGAGTAATGACGTCACCGTCATTTTTTTTGAATGGAACACCCCCATTTTGTCTCAATTTTCGGATTACTCTAGCTGAGCTGATTCCAAAGATGTATCACATGTTGATTCCAATTGGTACAGGGTGGACAAAAATACATTAGTTTTGTGTGTGCTCATAAAGTAACGCGTAACATTCTTTATTAGGTAAATTAACAATAGTATAAAAAAATACTTATTGTCTAGGGACAGAATATGCTGAATACATGACTTTATAAATGTTCGAACTGCAGCCCTTGCTGTATTTGACAGTAACCCAAACGGTGTACAAATTCTTGTTGAACCTTGTGTATGGTTTCTTGCGTAATATTGTTTATTTCTGTTCGAATTTTTCTCTTGTACATCTGCAATATTTGCTGGTTTCTGTTTTATAAATAACATTCTTCAGATGGCCCCACAGAAAATAATCCAAAGGATTTAAATCTGGTGACCTCGCTGACCATTCACGTCTACCAATCCACCTGTTCGAAAAAATTTCATCTAGGTACCTTCTAACATCTACAGCAAAATGTGGAGGTGCACCATCCTGTTAAAAACCATAAACTTCATCAAAATCTCCAGGATTACGTCTGCTGGGAAACAAATTACGTAAAGTAGGTAGAGATACCCCTTAAAACTCAAGGTACGTTGCCCCGTTTAAATTACCTTCGAAAAAGTAGGGTCCGATGATTCGATTTCGTACAATTCCAGCCCATACATTTACCTTTTGAGGGTATTGTGATGATGCTCACGCATCCAGTGGGGGTTTTTTTTGCCCAGTATCTACAATTCTGACGGTTAACCCACCATTTAACATGAAAGTGGACTCATCAGAAAAAATAATGTTTTGTATCAAGAGAGGGTCTCGGTGACATTTATCCATCATTTCTTCGCAAAATTGGAGTCTTCTATGGGGATCATCTTCGTTTAATTCTTGCACAAGTTTGATTTTATAAGGATGCCATTTTTCAAGCTTCAATAGTTTGTGTACCGTTGTTTTGCTAACACCGATATAGCGACTAATTTTACGAACAGAAGTGTGCGCATCTTCTTCAAAACTCAGTAAAACATCTAATGCTGTATCAGCATTTGCAGGGATACGACCTGATTTGCGTACATTTTCAACATTACCAATTTCTCGAAATTTCGTTTCAATCTTACTGACTGTTGAACGCGTTATAGGTCTTTCTGGATATTTATCATTAAACAAATTGCACACTTCCATCTGAGTTCGCGATCTGTCTCCATACCCAATCATCATAAGTATTTCAATTCTTTGTTTTACACTTAACTCCATTTCTACTTCCAATTAAATCTAAGCAATCATTCGAATATTCACGAATACCAAAAATATTGTAGTACTAAACTGTCACTGAACATCAATAAATTACTAAACAAATAATGACATTTCCCAAAAAAGTAGACGACTATTGATTTGTTGAAATTATAAACAGGATGTTCATAAAATCAGATGTGGAATCATCTGCGACTGAAAGATAAACTTTAGTCACTATCTTCTTTGCCTCATTCATCTTTATGAGTTCCTAATCAAGACTGGAATAGAAAATCAAATAACTATCTGAATGAAAATGCAAATTTTCAATTTCACATTTTTCTTTTGAATTAGGGCCTTTTTAGAATATCTATCAGATGTAGTTCAATGTCCAGCGTTGCTTTTTGCCGGGGAAGTAGTTGTTTTCTGTTAGACATTCACAAAAAATAACTTCATTTTAATCGTGGATTTTTCAATTCACAGAAAAATCTTTCTATCAATATTTAATTGAGAATGTTTCCCTTTTCTAGACGACTATGTTTTTTATAAATAGATAAGAAATATTTTTTGTCATATTCTGTCTGCTAGACCACAAGTACCAAACATGTTTGGAAACAGCTCATTTTTATTACTCTAAACATGTAGCAAACTACGGGGTGTTACATTTGAACCAATTGCCGCTAGCAATAAATTTTGATAATATTGTTAATTTACCTAATAAAGAATGTTACCGTTACTTTAGAGCACACACAAACTATTGTATTTTGTCCACCCTGTACCAATTGGAATCAACATGTGATACATTTTGGAATCAGCTCAGCTAGAGTAACGAAAATTGAGACAAAATGGCGGTGTTCCATTTAAAAAAAAATGAGGTGACGTCATTACCGAACGTAATTCACCCTGTATATTAGATTATTATTTTAAAATACGGTAAATTAACATAAAAAATCGACGTGTTTCAGGATTATTTCTTAAAATGACCTGTTTAGCTAAAAATGAATTTGTTCCATATTTACGGACACAGTGTATATATATATATATATATATATATATATTTAAATATATATATATATATATATATATTATTTATATAAATATACATATATATATATATATATATATATTATTTATATAAATATACATATATATATATATATACATATATATATATATATATATATATATATATATATATATATATATATATATATATATATATATATATACAGGATGTATCAACGTGGTGGACGATAGGGTTCCCTATTTGAGATAAGAAAAATAACTCAAATAAAGTTGTAGAAACGAAAGCCATGTTTCAAAAAATAACTTCCCATACGTTGTTATAAATTGTGACTCATCAAAGTTAATGTTTTAAAGAAATATCCTATAATTTTTCCTCGATTCCTTTAAAGGCCAAAAAGGGGTAGGTTTTCCAGGGATTTGGGGTTTGTTGCAATTTTGCCAAAATGGATTATTCGACACCAAAGAAATTTGAAATCAATAAAAATTGAATACTTTTAAATATTCTTTTGAAAATATGATTTTTATTTTTATTCAAATTTGGAAAGATACGGAACCAAAAACCCGGGACACACGTTTTTAAAAAGGGGCAGCCCCTTAAAAAGGGCCCCAAAACCAGAAGGATTTGCCCCGTTTAAACCCATTTGTTCACCCATTCGCCAAAGGTTTCCGGGGCCCGGGGTGAATTTCGTGGCTCCATATGTTTGGGGATTGCCGAAAAAAAAAGTTGGTGACTGCTCGTTTGTCCATATACCCCGGGATTTTGGGAATAGTTTATATATTTGAACCCCTTTGTATGTTATTTTTTGGATCAGAATTTATTTTCGAAAAAACCCCCCAAAAGGCCCTTTTTTAAAAAACGGAGCAATCCAACTTTCAAAATTCATAGCATAGCAAAAGTAGCAAAAGCATAGCATGCATGATGGCATGGCATGGCATGGCA
>JAFIRS010007340.1:0-26045 GCA_018342105.1 Gonioctena quinquepunctata | reverse complement strand
CTCGTGGATGAATCCAGATTTTTTCCTTTCTACAGCACCAGTGTTTCATAAATACATTGCCTTTTCTCATTTCCAACGCTATATTCAGAAGTAGTTTAATTTAGAAATATACTATTCCTAAATAAAAACTTTTTAACAAAAAACCGAGAAAAGGAATGGAAAAAAAAAAATTTTTTTTTAAAATTAAACGACAAAAAAAATCATGAAAAAAAAAAATAAAATAAATTTTTTCAAAATGATAATTGAGTCTAACCTTGAACGATTTGATGGCGCCAAACAAACAATTATCGAAGATCAATTATGAAAGAAGTCATCAAAACGCGCCGTGCATCCGCGCCATCTTTTTACGCTTCACCAATTTAAATTTTGCTATTTTTTTGGGCCCCACCAAAATCATTACCTATTTGGGACCCAAATTTATCAAGACAGGATGTTTTTTTTTATTTTTTTTTGATTGATTTTTGGGTTTTTTTTTTGTTAAAAAGTTTTTTTTTTCTTTCAGTCCATTTCTCGGTTTAATTTTTTAAAAAAAAGTTTTATTTTTTCAATTTTTTTAAAAATCTACCAATTACTACCTATTTTTTTTTTGATTCTTCCAAAATACTTCCCTTACCCACCTTACTTCAACTATTACCAGTTGAATAAATCTTATCTACTTTACTATTTGTTGTAATATAAATTTTTTTCGTTGTTCTGTTGGTTCATTTCATTTGTATATCATTATCCCCCAAAATATACTGATTTTGACGGATGGGGAACAAGAATAATGTCAGTAGCGATCTGTCATTGTAAACTACGTATGTGGGGCCCAAGTTCACTAGTGAAAAATAAATTACTAATTTTTCTACCCGTAAGGGTTTTCCCTTGAAATCCAAATATAAGGTAACCCTATCTATAAAAAAGAATTAACCAAACGAAGAACCCAGTACAAAGTTATGCCTGATAGAATCGGTTAACGGGCCAGAATTCAGAGGGTAGGATCAATATCCTTCATTTTGCAAATTCTTAGGGGGGGATTTCATCTTTAAATTCGAATGGACCAAATTCAAGTTAACCCATCCACTGGGAAAAAAGAATTATCGGAATCGGACGCTTCAGTAAAAAGTTATGCGTAATCATACATAAAAAAATATGATGGAAAAAAAATATACGGGTCGAATAGAGAACCTCCTCCTTTTTGGTTTCGTCGGTTAATGAATATGAATGGTTATAATGATAATGATTACATTTATGGATTTCCCAGTAAAAGTAAGGATTTGTGTTCTCAATACATCAGAGGGAAATACTTTGAAATATTACATAGGTGACTTTATGTTCTATGACGCAGTGGCAGAATCGGGCAAATTCCTCCGTATAGTTCAATTTATCCGCATTTGCCCTATTCATAAATAGAGTCTTTTTAAAGTTCGACAGTTTAATTTTTTTTGTTACAAACGTGAAAACTGCGTGTGATTCTGCGTATATCAACTTCGAATAAAATTTAGCCCCGGTTTCGGAAATTGCGCTAGTAATGAATAAAAAGCAGATTAAGAGGAGTCCGTATAAGGCTGCATTAAAGGGCTGAACACGCGCACTGCGAACATATGATTCGCCTGTCATCGTAGTGTTTACATGTAATTTATTGTTGATAAATGATTCATCGTCCCAAAAATTGAATAACGAGAATTAGGACCAGGGAGTAAAATTAATTTTTTATCGCTGACGTTTCGGAATTAATTTATTCCTTTTTCAAAGCTGAAATGACAATATTCACATATAGATTGAAATGAAGAACATATCTATAACCCCCCTTTAAAACTGAGTTTTTCCTGCTCATGGATTCAACTAAAAAACTGTCGAGTAGTCGATACAAACTATGGTCGATAAAAACACATTGGCACAAATTACACATTAAAAACTTTCCAAATTGTATATAAACAAATACAGACACGCTAAAATGAAACAACACACAACCGTGTATGGTCAATATTCAAATGGTCATCCCACCTGAAATATTCCAGCGCTACATAGGTAAAGAAATGAAAAAACCAAACAAAACAAAACTTTTGGGTATCATTATTCTTTTTCTTTTGAACCTTTCTAGAATATGGGTGTATATTTTGGTCAGGTTTTGGGTACCACTTTTTTGGTTTACGCAATTATCATGGAGATTGATTTGAATCTTTTCTCCCAACAATCTCTTTGAATAAGTCATCTCTTTTTCCAAAATGTTTACTGAATCGAAATCAAAATTTCACGTCGATTCAAAATGATGTGCAGCAAGTGCTGTTTTTTCTTTTTTATTTCTATTCTTTTCATAGCAGTCATATTTGTGTTGATATATTCTGGTGTTTAGGTATTGTTTAGTTTGCCCTATACAACATTTCTCACATTCACAGGGAATACTATATATAACACATGAATCTGATTTAGCTGGTATCTCATCTTTTAACTGCGTGAATAATTTTGCTGTAGTTTTCAAATTGTAAAAAGCAAACTTGTGAGAATCAGTTGATAAACATTTTTTTATTTTATATGAGTCCATCTAGATATGGAAATTCAAAATAGTAACACATTTCTTTCGGGAATATATTTTGCCTATCTGCTTTTTGACGTTTATTAATGATACTATTAATTAATTTCATGGGATAGTTGTTGTTTTTCAACAAGTTATTCGCCTTAACTAGATTTTCCGAATGAAAACAATTATCGCTAAGAGTAAGTACCCTTGAAATTAGTTTAGAGGCTGTATTAACCTTTTTGGCTGAAAGAATGTTCTTATAAGTAATTTAAAATTCTCCCCGAATTGGTAGGTTTCATGAACCAATTGCTGAGTAATTTCCCATTGTTATCTGTTATGATCTGGAGATCCAGAAATGGCAGTTTGTTTTCTTTTTCTATTTCTAACGTGAACTGAATATTTGGGTTGAAACTATTGAAAATATTTAAAATACTTCATCAGATTTGTCAGCTGAAATATCAAGAATGCAATCATCAACATAATATTTAATGAAAGTTATATTAAATTACAATTTGAAAAGTACAGCAAAAGTATTCACGCAGATAAAAGATGAGATACCAGCTAAATCAGATTCATGTGTTATATATAGTATTCCCTGTGAATGTGGGAAATGTTATATAGGACAAACTAAACAATACCTAAAAACCAGAATATATCAACACAAATATGACTGCTATGGAAAGAATAGAAATAAAAAAGAAAAAACAGCACTTGAGGCACATCATTTTGAATCGTCGTGCAATTTTGATTTCGATTCAGTAACAATTTTGGAAAAAGAGATGACTTATTCAAAGAGATTGTTGGGAGAAATGATTCAAATCAATCTCCATGATAATTGCGTAAACCAAAAAAGTGATACACAAAACCTGACAAAAATATACACCCATTTTCTAGAAAGGTTCAAAAGAAAAACAGATTTCTGAATAATGATACCCAAAAGATTTGTTTTGTTTCGTTTTTTTCGTTTCTTTATCCATGTAGCGCTGGAATATTTCAGGTGGCATGGTCAGTTGAATATTGACATACACGGTTGTGTGTTGTGTTTCATTTTAACGTGTCTGTATTTGTTTATATACAATTTTAGAGTTTTTAATGTGTAATTTGTGCCAATGTGTTTTAATCGACCAGAGTTTGTATCGACTACTCAACAGTTTTTTAGTTGAATCCATGAGCAGGAAAAACTTGGTTTTAAAGGTGGGTCATAGATATGTTCTTTGTTTCAATCTATATGTGAATATTGTCATTTCAGCTTTGAAAAAGGAATAAATTAATTCCGAAACGTCAGCGATAAAAAAAAAGTTATATTCCCTGGTCCTAATTCCCGTTAAATCCAACTTTATAAAATATTTTAACAAAGTTTTCTTTGTATCCAATAATACATTTATTTTGATATCAAAGTTATGGAAAACACTAATTATTTCACCAAAGTTAGTTTCGATTCAGTCTCTTTTCGTGAATTATATGGTAGAAGTATGATCGAGACTGTGGAGTATAATAAACAATAATAAAAACAAATAAAGAATGAATGGATAAAATCGCGGTGAACAAGCCGCCGAATTTTTGTTGGCAGCTTCGCTGGCCACATTTATTTTCCATACGACACCATCATCGATAAAACACAAAATATCTACTAAAGTTTTCCTTATGATCGAATATTACATATTGAAACCAAAGTAATATAAAACACTAATAATGAAACCAATGATACTTTCAATGAAGTTTTGTATACAAATTATATAGTAGTATGTGGAATATGACATAAAAAAATTGTTGACCGCTTCGATACCAATGTATTCCTTCTGTTGTGCGCCGCCATTATCATCATCGAAATGCGGTTTCATAACTACATCCTTTTTTTTTCTGTTTTTACAACATATTTCATTGAAGTTATTTTTGTTTCGAATAATACTGGAGATATATTCGTAAAACAAAGAAATATAAAACATATTTTTTTTACTTAAGAAGTTTTTACACATTTTGGTACCAATGATAGTTTCAATAAGTTTTTTTTTATTAAACACGTCCTTGGTGACCAATAATAATTTCTTTTTTTTTATTATATCGTAGATGTATGACTAAGAATGCAGATTATAAAAAATAAAAATAAATGAAAAATCGGGACGGCTAAGCCATAGGACACCATCACCATCAGAACACGGTTTCATACCATATCATTTTATTAATTTGTTTTCCTAAAATCCCCCACTAAAGTTTTCTTTTGGATCGAAAAATACATAATATATAACTTTAAAACTAAATAAATAGAATACACTAATAAATTGTTTGAAGAACATCTCTACTATTATATACACATTTTTGGTGACCAATGATAGTTTGAAGTTTGTATATATTCAATCTTCTTTTCTAAAAGGTAGCTGCCAATAAGTACGAAGGCGTAGAAGTGCCACATTTTTTTTTATCTTACAATTTCGACTTGTAATCGGAATTCCGACATACAAGTCGGAATTCCAACTTATAAGTCAGAATTCCGAGATACAAGTCGGAATTCCGACATACAAGTCGGAATTCCGACTTACAAGTCGGAATTCCGAGATACAAGTCGGAATTCCGACTTACAAGTCGGAATTCCGAAATACAAGTCGGAATTCCGACATACAAGTCCGACATAGAGGTCATAACAATGAAAAAACATTGAACAAATGAGATTATTATAAATATATATATATATATATATATATATATATATATATATATATATATATATATATATATATAATATATATAATTTATATAAATATACATATATATATATATATATATATATATATATATATATATATATTGTAATGAAATGATATATTTTCAAATATGAAATGTTTTTATATAATAAAAATTGCTAATAGCTTTTGCTATTCTTTGTGAGCCAAATTGATATGATATAGATAAGTATTTTCACCCTGCATAATATTGCAATGATGTAATAATAATTGCTAGCTACGTCACTGTTCTCTCGTCACGTTGCTGCCAATTGTTATCATTTTTCTTACCACAGCTAGCACAGTTGGTACACCTCTTATCTCAGATAGCCGGTTCAAGGCAATTTAGCCACTACTTGATATGTCAAAACTCAATTTATTCAATGGTCGTAGGAATGATTGTTGATCATTGTAGAAAACAAACAACAAACAACATCCTTGGTGACCAATAATAATTTCATTTTTTTTTAATTATATCGTAGATGTATGACTAAGAATGCAGATTATAAAAAATAAAAATAAATGAAAAATCAGGACGGCTAAGCCATAGGACACCATCACTATCTATCTATATACAATGGTAGTAGTGAGCAATGTTTCAATTCAAGATGACATTCCTCGGGTGAACCCAAGAGGGCGTTGCCTAGTGGTGATTTTTCAACGATTATACACAATGAAAGTATGGCTTATTTCCTATTATCTTCGTACAATGGCCAAATTTCAGCTGCAAATGCGCGGATTTGCATCGTCATTTGACGTCACCAGGGAACCTGGAAGGTTCGCCTGCCATAAGTGCCCATGTATTTTTCTACTTTTTCACAGCGGTTTTTCTTCCTGTTAGAAACATTTTTCCGTCGTTTTTTTAGTGTTTATGTTTGCTTGAATCGTTTGACTTTCGTTTCAATGGACTTCTAATGCCCTAAGCATCTATAGTTGGTCGTGAATAAGTGAAAATTGAATCGACTGTTGAGTGTGTGTTGGAGCCCACTTCGTGATAGAAAACTTGTTTTTTCAACCTTTTCTCGATTTATTGAAAATATTTGAGGTAAATATAGCTTTCGAAAAATGCTAAAGGGTTGACATAATTCCTTAGGCAGTGTTAGTTCAAGCTGTTTTTACTTCTGATCATGCCTGGAAGCCGTATATAGTTTCTTGTGAGAACCATCAACAAGCTCTCAAAAACTTCTCCCAAATTTTCAACTCATACAAATATCGAGACAACTCATTAATTCCTATTTATTATAATAGACCCAAAGTTTCCACAAATATTCTCAATAAATCGAAACAACAAAGTGCCCTATCACGAAATTACGTTTAAAACGCCCTTAGTATCAGTTCAATTTATGGGTTATCCACAGAAAACTTGGGCATCTAGAGTTCTAAAAATTCAATGGAGCTAAAAAGTAAATTAACACACCAACCAGAAACACCCAAAAAATCAACAGGTTTAAGTTAAAAATACCAAGATAAAAGGTTTTAAAAACGTAAAAAATAGATGGGCTCTTATGGCAAACCAACCATAGTGGTGCCGCGATGACGTCCCGCTGCTGGCGGAGAGCGGGGGGAAGGCAGATAAAATCAATGAATACGGCTATCCTTTCTGGTGTTCAATCATTGATTTCCATCCGATCGACATTTAGATAAAAACTAAAAATTGATGAATTATTGGTCATTCCATTCGGATTCGCAGATGTTAGTCATTGTCTGCTTGGGAGGCTGATATCGGGCAACCTATATTGGAATGAATAACATTTTTCAATTTCGCAACAAACAACCTTGTAGGACTTTGCACGATTATGCATTATATGTAATCCAATATTCGTCGAGGCATTATCAAGGAAAGTAGTTGTTTTTTAGATAAATATTGGACCAAATATTGTATAAGTTAGTAGTAGTCTTGAGAATCAGAACGTTATCTTTTCCTATGTAATTATCATTAAAGATTTCTCTTTTGATGTTCTTTGTTCAGATATACCCAAACAAGTTCTTTGGTTGTGGCGGTTTATAATTCACCTAGTATATGTTAGTTTGTCGGAGATAGTGATGTTGATGTTTGAATTAAGTGAATCAATCCAAAAAATAATATTTCAGGTTGATGATATGAATGTTATATATCTCAAACAATTCATTGAACTATTAATGAATTGCTCAAAACTAAATAAACCAACTACTGTTGTATTTGATGCAACGAATTCTGGTAGTCTCGTGAAGGAATTGCGAAATGCCACACCCTATCAACTATTTCAGGTATGTGTCTCAGATGAAAAACTTCAATATATTGTATACTAGAATCACTTATATGTCGAACAAAATCACTTAGCGACCGGAGAACATTACCCAAGAACAGATGTAAATGAGATAAAAGTATTTCTGGGAATTAACATTAGTCCAGTATGTAGGGGTTTTTGCCTATATAGGTGGGGTAGAAATGATTTTGATATATGTTACTTAGTTCCGGGTCCTTAAGAAAAATTAAAGAAAGTTTTCGACCTTGGGGAGGGGGGTTGGCTCGGTCCGCCATCTTGGATTAAAGGTACACAAATTTTCAAAATTATTCCTCAACGGTTGATCTTACGACAAAAATGTCTGATACAAATTTGAAGAAGACTAGATTTTCTTCATTTTTTGTATAAACACTTTTTTGTATGGCTGATATGTAACGAGTTACAGCGGCGGAAACGTGAACATTCTTCAAAAGAATGGTCCAACTGCTCGTTTTTCTCATTTTAATTAATAATTTGCAGCTATTCATTATATGATTATAATTTGATGAATTCGAAGTCAACTCATTTCCACAACACCATGAGGTAGAGTGCACGGCGCATCTTTTTTTAAATTGTGGTATCCCCAGTAGGCCTAATCCACAGATATTCTTTTTTTGCAATTCAGTATATTCCTATTATTTATGTCTCTTTGATGATCCGGGGTGGTTGATGTTGATGCCTTCATAATCGTCTTCGTTGTCAGTGTTATCCTCTAACTCATTTTTCGCACTGAAAATCTGGGCTTCCATCCATGTCATTTCCTCACCTTCATCGTCGCTCATTTTTGAAGATGCCAATAATGGCATTGAGTGCTTTGTTTCTGCTTTCTAACTTTTCGTGGAATACACTTTTTCAGCAGTTTTGCGTCTCCCAGGTTTGCGACGTTGGTTTTGGATGATCTTAATGATATCAGCAGAACTATAAGATCGGCATCTTCGCCAACATTAAAAAAAATAGCGCCATCAGTTATTGTGATGATAATATTGTTAATATATATTTTTTTATTTACCTTGGACAGATTATGTTGGGATTGTTTGGAACAATGTTTCCGCCGCTGTAACTCGTTACCCACAAAAAATGTTGGGAATGTACTCTTCTTCAAATTTGTATCAAATGATTTTGATACAAAATTGAGAAATTATTTTGAAAACATATTTTTTTTTCTTTAATCTAAGATGGCGGGCCGCATCGACCAAAGAGAGTGAACGTTATCTGAATAGGAAGTCCTAATAAGCTCTAGCCAATTGGAATCTTGTAGCATTAACCCGTCATAGTGACGTGCATGGACCTGAGTACAGGTGGCCCACGTAACATACAGAGTGGTCCAAAATACATTTAAGAGCCTGTAACTCTCAGTTACCAGTATGCGCTAGTCCGCCACTGTCCTGAGAGAATGGTGGCCATGACATGTCCATATGACTCACAAATGATCTTTCATCTCTTTCTATTAGTGTTACCATTGTCTTATGGGGAATAGACTCTCCTACTCAGACAACGTGTACTCTCTTTGCGCATCGACCCCCTCCAAGGTCGAAAACTAAATAACATATATCAAAATCACGTATACCCCACCTAAGATGTCTAAAAACCCTGGTGAATGAACTGATTAGATATTGTTTAGATTTTCGAGGGGACACACCTGTTACTTCAACAGAGCTTCTCTCTGCGGTAAAATCTGGTAGATGGCGCCGTCCAAAAATTTTTGTTTATATTATCGCTTAATGTCAGAACTTAATTTCTGACATCTGCAGCATCTTATATGAAATTTTTTTCAGTGTTTTGTCGGTATCTATGCGTTTTCCATCTCTTTGATTTGAAATCTTGCTTAGCTTATAACTGAGCTTGTTCTTTAAAAAATCACTTGTTCATCAGTTCATTAGTGCGTGAGGAATTGTTTATTTTCAGGTAGTGTACTGTGTAAGGATACTTTTTGTAGACTGGGCCACATTTGTATTTTGTGTGGACAGTATAAAGCCGCAGATTCGAATATTCACCTGTATTCAGTACCAAAAGCAAGAACAAATCTTGATGAGTTGACTAATAATGATATTTTCATAGTTTATCATATTGTATGCATTTAATTTTATATTTTCTGCAATTTAATGACAATTTCATTTCCAATTCTCCGTCTGTCAAAATGCAGTTAAGCTCAAATTCAAATGGTACAAAATACGAAAAACAACACGACAGTGCTTTCTTTGTGCAATGTTCGGAGGCTTCTAATTCTAGCAGTTCGTCTCAAAAAGAAATAAATATACCCTGTTACTGAATAGAAACAAACGAAATTGGCGCCATCTGACACGCTAGTAATCTCTATTATCAAGTAGGCCAAGTGTCGCCAAGTCGATCCCAAACTTCTACAGGTATAAGTGCAAGCACCAGGGTTTTTGGACATCTTAACCCCACCTTCTGGATGGCAGAGGCCTTTTTCAATCTCCATCTTCCAAGTTATAGGGATTATTGGTCATTCGAACCAGATCTGCCTTATTACTTTATATCCAATCAGATGTTAATGAACAAGTTTGGTTAGATGCTCAGTAATTTGCATTAGAATGGCAATATAACTAGGCCAAAAAAGAAAGACAGACTCTACAAGTTAAATTCGTTTTTGTCTTCTCTACAAGGATCATTTCAGAGATGATTGAATTTACATGAACATGTAGTCATCGATGAAAGATTGACATGGTTCAAATAATAAACATGTCAAAAAACTGCTGAAAAATCCGATGGAGCTGAAAAGAATGTGGTGAAGAAATTATCCAAGGATTTTGTTGGAAAGAATCAAATAGCCCACTTTGACAATCATTCCAATAGTATAGAACTACAAACTTACTTCAAACTAGAGAACGGAGAACTAGACTACACTGCATATGCAGATCACTTTTCTTTGATTGTGTCTGTTCCTGGTTCTGATTCTATGGATGACAAATGTATCAACTCAATTGCACTTACATCCGATTATTTCAATAACAACGATATTCTCCAATGTTGACAAGACCCAAATTCTTCAATTTCACCATCGCCAGAATATCATTTCTCGGCTTCGATTTGATTTTAATAATCATATCCAGAGCAGCCATGACCCTATAAAATTTTTGGGTATTTTTTTGATGAATTTCTGGACTGAAAAGCTCACTGCGTAAACAGTCTCAAAATTGAATTCTTCGATCTACTTGTTTGTGAATTTACGTTTTGTGCTGGAAATAAATCAGTTATTGAGTTTGTATCATGCTCAGGTGGACTCGAGACTGAGGTATGGTGTTTGTCTCTGGGGTCCAAAAATGGGTTCATTGCTCAAAAACGTATTGTCCTATGATTAGCTAGGGTATCTAAGAGATTCTCATGTAAAGAAATTATTCTTCTGCCTTGCGTTTTTTTATTCGAAACATGTGTATATGTTGTATTCCAGAATAAACATAATTTTTTACTGAATAGTAATATCCATAATGTTTACACAAGAAGTATAGGTTAATTCCATATTCAATTCAAAATAACTTCAGTTTCTCCAAACTATTTTGTACCAAAACTGTTCAATCACTTACCTGGTACGATAAAAAAATAATAATATTTTTACAAGGAAAATAAATGATTATTATTATTATTACTGACAACGCTATTTACCAAATTTCAAGACAGCATTTTAAGTTAATGGAAAGTCGGGAATTGGAATATCAAGACATTTTTCCCAACATGTTGAAGACATAAATTAATTTAAAAAAAAAAGGCAGAAATGATCTCAAATCAGGTATAAAGAATAACAAAATTGGGGAAGGTTTTCAAAAGAGGCGATATTAAATCATATGAAAGTGATAATGGAATAGCAACTTGGAAGTGGATAGACAACCGTTGTATATACCTAGCAACTAATTACCATGGTCCAACTGGCAATACGCTTGTAAATATAAAAAATAAAGAAAGTTATATTTCGCAAACTATCGGTATTGAAATAATACAATCCTTACATAAACAAAGTCGATAAATTTGATAAAATGAAATCAGATTATAAAATTTATAGAAAAAGCAGAAACTGGTGATATTGTGTTTTCTTTTATTTTATATATACCTGCATCACAAATGCATTCGTTATTTACAAAATACCAGGGAATAATGAAGAAAATTCCATGATAGAGAGATCCGATGAATTTATTATTCCAAAATAAGTATCTATTCACAGAAAACATCTATCATATGAAATGAAATAGGGTGTTAAATTAGGAAAGTAAAAACCTTTGACCTCCAGTTTGATTAGAGATACCAACCTTTTCGACAAGAAGGAGGTGTGCCAATTGTAGCATATCTAAAGAGGACGAGTTAGATGTGTAACATTTGCAAAATTACCCTATTTTTATGTTAATGAAACCATCATTTTCCAAGTAGATACAAAGTTTCATTTCAGACATAATAATTGATATGTTGCAGGACATATCTTCCCTTAATTATTATTTGACGAATTGTTTAACTTTCTTCTCCTTTTCATACGAAAAATTCAAAATATAATCGAAAATTTGCTAAAACTCTTCCAGATGTGGAAATCTCAAAAATAAATTGCTTTCAGATACAAAAGGATTTTGTATCACATTTTGTTTTTATTCATGTTCGTATTTTAATATGTCTTCCATTAGATTTTCAATTTTTCAAATGAAGTGGAGAAGTAGAAATTGAAAAATTTCCTCAAATCCATGTTCTCTCTATAAAACATAACTTCTTCGGTAAATTATTTCTTTAATAAATCTAGTACACACTTCATCATATTATGTATGAATTTATTTTCATTTTCAGATAATATATTTCTGTGCATGTGGTTTTTCTTTAAAATTATCGTGCGAAAGAGCTAAACCCAATCTGAATTTATATTTAAATCTATAGTTACATACTTTTCGCTGGTATTGAACATTCATTGTACGAGGATAGACTCGCACTTTTTTTTAATTTTATATGAAGGCAACTTATTGCAATGTATTTCTCGCTAATTACTATTACAGATATTCATCCAGCACCGACTTCAATTATTTAAATAAATCTGAGTTACGATAATACTCATGTGATTATTACCCATTTTTCATTTTTACTCTCTTTTGAATTCGATTAACTTTGTTGTTACTTATGACTTTTTGTTCAGGGGTTTGCTTGATCGAAAGTGAAAGTGCTCGAGATACGTCGAAGCAAACCACCAAGGCAAATGGAGGAAAAGCTCTAGGACTATTTCAGGTAATAAATGATGCTGTACCCTTGAATATCAGGTGACTCTCTTATCTCAGGCAGGTTCCGATCGTTTTTGTTTTCACATATGCAAATGAAATATGGCGTTTGTATGTAATTACACAGACATAGTTAACATATAATATATCACCTACGGTTTTACCATGAGATTTTTTTATGTTTCGTTCCACTAATAATCTAAGGTATGTCTGCCAGTCAAAACCAAATTTCAATCAATTACTTTATTCCTCGGCTAGTTTTCCATTCCATTAGTCTACTGCAAAATAATAACTTGATCAACACATCTCAGAGCCGGATTAAGAGGGGGGCAAACGGGGCTGCAGCCCCGGGGCCTCCACAAGAGAGGGGCCTCCACAATATAAATTTTTAGGTAAAATTTCCCAACAAATACCGAAGGATATGCAAAATTATATATAAAAAATCTGACAACGAAAAAGCAGTTCTCCCACTTTTTCCTCTCATTTTTCGTTTTAAACATTCAAAACATGTTTCGTATTCTTGTCAAAATCCATGGTTAATATTAATCTTCGATCTGATGAATCATGTGTATATGCGAGAAACAATCACCAAGTAAAACATCATACTATTATACAAAATATTATATCGTATCGAAATTAGCTGTAAAAACAAGAACAATTGAATTTAAAAAAATATATACATTTTTTTTAATTAAATGAAGGATTTTCTGTCGATGTATTCTTCGAATGACACAAGCGATCTAGATACACAATTAAATTCAATAATCATAAGCAAAATAAAATAATATTTCAATTTATGAATATGATTGCATCAAATTATTTATAAGAGCCCTGTGCGCATTCCATTATAGAACAAAAGTTCAAATTCTGTTGACAATTTTTCTGCCGATTCTACAAACACCCGTCTATACCTGTTTTTCCTATTTATTGGCGTTGACAAGTGTCCGCTGAGTGCTGCGCTTGTAACAGAAAAATCCCCGAAATCTGAAAGTGTGAGTCTAAGAGAAGGATGACATTCCGCAACAAATGTAAATCCTTCTGAAAAGGACTATCTATCTATCTATCTAAGATGTTCTACTATCAAATTCTTGAAAACCAAAATTCTCAAACATTGAAATTACAGTGATTATTTTTTGACATTGCTAGAAACCAATGGAAACGTTCAATTCAAATAATTCATATACGTTTTGGCCAATCAATAGTGGGAATATTCTACCTAGAAAATTGTCGCGGGAATAATTTGAGGTATTTTGTTTTTATTGTCTGACAACCTATATTTTTAATTTGACGTCTGTCATCAATTCGCATGAAAAGTGTGAAATTAATCAAAACCGGTTTAGTACATTATATAATTTTGCAAGGAAATGTGTTTATGATCGTAACATAAAAAAATAATCTAAAGAATACCACACGAGAGTTCGATATAGTAGACAATAATTATCTAGATTTCTTTCTCAAACTTGTTGGCAATAGCCACTCGAGCCAGTTGGTATCTCTTGTCTATTGCCTGGCAACAAGTTTTCGAAAATCTGTCGAATTATTTTCACTCTCTTGTGATATTACAACTGAGAATGTGATGATGTCAAATTACACTGGAAAGCGCTCATTTTCCAAAATGAAAAATGTAAAAAATAGGCGAATTACGATGAGACAAAGCCGCCTATCAAAGTTATCATTGAGAATGATTTTCTCCGGATGCTGGATTTGACCGAAATCATCAATGATTTTTCGTCGAAAAAAGCTCGCAAGAATCCATTCGTTTACGCTGCAATTTAATTTATTTCTTGTATTTTATTATACCTACATATGCTCGTGTCGAAATAATTTGATTTGTTCCGCAATAAATTAAAAATAATAATTAGGGGCCTCCACTCCTTTGTTGCCCCAGGGCCTCCACACCTTTTAATCCGGCCCGACACATCTAAAACAAACGAAATAGTAAAAACATTGCTCAGAACACCAAGAGTACACATTACGACACTTTGAAATAATACTTCAATAACATAATCATTTTATGTTTACTTAGTTTGAGCATTTTCTGTTTGATGCCAAACTTGCCAGTTCACGCGCCGTCGGGCAGGCAGGCTTGGCGATCTTCGGTCGGCGCGGTGAGTCCCGTCGTCTGTCGGTAAATGAACACGGTTCAAAGGAGCTCGGAAGATGGCGCTCTACACGTGTAAACCGCTCAAACGACGCGGCTAGGCGCGTGGTACTGTTAGTGCCGCCGTGGTAACTTTCACCATGGAGTGGTCGAACGAAGTGGTGTTTTATCCCTCTATGAAGCCCAGCTGATTATTTGGAACACACGGGATCCAAACCATGAAAACAGGAATTTAATTCATGTTGCCTGGAAGTGAATTGAAGAGCAAATGAGTATAAAATATTCAATAGAAGAATTGAACATTTTTTACCGCCAACACTGCCGGCGCACAACAGACTACGACCGCTGCGTGTCCACGTCTGTAACCGCGATCCTAGATGCGTCGTGGGAACGGCCCGACACATTTCGTTGCGCCAACCTTGACACTCAACCCTCAATCCAGGATTGCCACTCCACGCGCCGTTGGATCTGGGCTTGAGGTCTTTGATTTTTTGCAACATCCATTCATAGCATACACTCAATTATATTCCCTATATCTAGCCCCATCTCAAATAGTTATAATAATAACTGATTTTGATAGTTACATTTACGTGGTCAAAACACCAATAATTTTATTTAGGCGCATGTAGGATCGCGGTTTCAGACGTGGACACGCAGCTGTTGTAGTCTATTGTACGCCAGCAGTGTTGGCGGTAAAAATGTGAATAATGTATACTCATTTGCTCTTCAATTCGCTTCCAGGCATCATGAATTAAATTCCTGTTTTTATGGTTTCGATCCCGTGGGTTCCAAATAATCGCCTCGGCTTCATAGCGGGATAAAAATTCTAACATCACTTGCATATCGGATCATTCAGCAATAAATGTCTACTTCAAAAAAGAAAAGAGTAAGGAAACAACGTCTAGAATAAATTTCAGACCAATCACAGAGGCAGGATTGTTCACTTTATACAAAACCCTAGAAAATGTAAATTGGAATGAGGTAAATGACAAAAACCAAGAAACACAAGTAAGGTTTGAAAATTTCATCAATTTCATCAATATCATCAATAACGCAATTGAATTCTCCCTGCCCGAAAAATCTAAACTAAGCACAAAATCCAACAAAATCACACCCAAGATTAACTGGTTTAATGATGACCTAATTCAAATCAGAGAAACACTTCGTTTCATGAATGATGTACATAAAAGAAACCCCGAAGTTATCCCCAAAGAAAATATCCGTGAGTACAAGCGCTTTTATCGTACAAGCCTTTCCAATGCAAAAAGAGAAGCTTATGATGTTTATATAAAAAATTCCTCCAATAAACAAACAGCAATGTGGAAAGTAATCAAAGGAAACAACCCCATCACAAAATCTGAAAATGGTCAAAACCTATCAGCAGAAAACTTCAATGTTTATTTCTCGAGGATAGCCGAGGACTTAGTGTCATGAGCGTACAGGGTGGACTTATATGAAAAACCACACACCTGTCCACCAATTGTTATGGGTTGCTCCACACTCGAGATGTTAATTAATAAAGTACCTAACCGCCTACCAAATGGGTAGATGGTCGGTGGTTTTAATAATTACCCCAAGTATGTATTGAAAGGGAGATCTTAATCGCCCAGGGAGTTGTTAATCAAAGAGATCTTCGATTAACATAGAAGAAGATCTAAGAGCGGCTTTAGTCTTCCTCTCTGCCCTGAGAGATAGTTGAGCGTGGGTTGTTCATTTATAATTCAGATTTACAGACCTTACTATTATTCGAATTCACAGGAAATAATGCACTGGACAGAGTAAATAAAAATGAATATAATTAATCTAATCTTAAAATACATGCACAATCGTATAACATAACCAATCAAAACCAAATATGCTATTTGGTTAGTAAACAATTATAGAAGATGATAGTATGTCAAGTTTTGGTCTACAAAAGGGTAGTCACTAATATCAATATTTCTCTTCATTCTTATCCTTTTTACTTTCGACTAAGGCATAACGCATAACCCTGTATATGATAGTAACCAAAATATTTAGGAATGAGGTACGTGGAGAATTGACTTTCCAAACATGATCTTTCGAACGTACTTACATAATTCTCAGGTAAATCACTTGCACTTACATTAACAATTGGTTAGACGAATAGAAATTATTAATTTTATTCGCGCCTTCATTAATTTGGGTTATTATGGTTTTATTATTTACTTTCGTGTCTTGACTTTACTTAGCTACTTTTCCTGGACTATGAATAGAGATTATGAAATTGGCTTTGAAAATATGCAAAGTTTATGGTAGCACTAATAAACAGATGATGACCCGGTAGTTATTGTGTTTGTCGAGCCGATTTGACATTGTAGATTTCTCTTTGAACAGAAACTTATTTCGCACTAAGGTAGAGATTGATGATGCAACCAATTTAGCTTCATTATGAATTATCTTGAATTTCTCGTATGTGTTACATCACTTATTTCAGACTTGAATTTAATTGTACTTGTAATAAAGATTTCTAATTAAATGCTCGCGTACATGGAGTCAAGTATATCTGATGACTGTCGAATTATAACTCTATCTATCCTTTTAGATTCCAGTTTCTTTATATATAGTCTCGATTCCTCCCTCTCGGTTGGGTTATTCAGTAATTTAATGCGTGATTTTTATGTGAACTCATTAATACCAGCGCGTAAGAATACTTCAAATAGACCGCCCATCCAATGATGTATTTATAGCTTTTTATGTGCGGTCGGCATCCGGGCCTAGACAGGTCGGTCCCATTAACAAGTTAATTTATTACAGAACAAGAATGTCTCCTATGATATTCACCGCGACAAAGAGTTACTCTTCAACCGTAATAGGTCATTAAATGAACAATCTGAGAGAATTATGCCTTCCTTTAAAAATTACTGGTGCAGGTGTTAGAACTTGATAATGGTTATTTCTTTGTCTAAATGATTATGACTAGGCAGGGTTACTACAGTCCTCCTTGCCCTCAAGTAAAAATTGTATGATATGTATCATAAATTTTTCTGACCTTGTTCCTTGACATACTGTACAACTAATGTTATTTCTTTTAATAGAAGTTATAAAAACCTTAATTATATTTATTGTATTCAATAATAGAAAGGTTACAAGAAAACGTATTCATCCTAAAAGCTATGTGAAACAAAGTTTCCTTTTTTCCTAAAATCAACTTTTAGTAATTCTATAAATATAAAATAGTAGACTTATTCAGTTTAATATTCAATCTTAATATATAGCATGAAATTTACGGTGTAAAACTGAGGACAATCCTACTTAACTACATCTAAGGGATCTAATTCTGATGCCTGTATAATATAATAAAGTGATACAGGAAACCAATACTCAATTTGCTAATTCTAAATGTCTTATACTAAGTAAATAGTAATTAAAAGTGTATGGAAATCAAAATTTTCTAATTCGTTTAATCTATAAAACTTCTAACTCTAATATAAAATTACTAAGTTTATATATATAGAAAACAGTAAAAATTTGAACTAAATTTACTTTGTTAATAAAGTCTTTCCTTCACTTAGGGTATACCTTCTAAGCACTTGACCGCGAAAGTGACGGGGTCATCCTGGAATTCAGCAGATACGGTTCCGGGGCTGGGTGTCGATTCTTCGGTTGGGGATTCATATCCCGAGTCAGCTAGAGGCTCGATATTTGCTAATATACGAGGTACTTGGTTCTCGGCGCTGAGGGATGCATTCGGGGGCGGCAAACGAAAATCCTCTCGTTCGGCAGTGCAAAAATAGCATTCGCACCTTAAAATGTCGTGAGCTTCTTCTGCCCGTCGGGGTTTTTGGGGCGGGCGGCTTCCATATTTTCGAGTTTTCTCCGTGAGGCAGTGCAGACAATCGCATTGGGTGATGTTCTGGGCTGCTAACAATCGCAGGTAGGCCGCATGATGTCTATTAAAATGGAGAATACTATAGGCCTTGTGTACGTGGACGTGTTCCGAAGGGTTGAGACGATCCCATTGATTTACGTCATACAGGAGGTTGTCCACTGAGGATTTCATGATATATTTCCTGGTTTCAAAACTGCGAATTTCACTTAAGACGTCGAGTAACATCTCCATTTCACTTGTACTTATTAGTATTTAATTTTTTAAACCCAAATAATTTCACGTGATGATCAGCTACTAGTTCGTCGAATAATAATATCCAAGTCGAGAGTTCACTGGTATTTATAGGGGTTTCAGTTCTTATTTCCAAAGTTCTCACACTAATTTTAATATTTATCGGTCGTATTATGTCACTCACGAAAAGTTTTAGGGCGTTCTCACGTTATCCGAATGTATCGATTTCGTGTTCAGTTGTTAACACTTAGGAAGATTTCAGCGGAGACCACAGATTTAATATTTTACGAGGTGTTAACGATTATTTTATTAGATCGGCGTGTTACTCATGTTGCGCTTTTAACTTCTTTATAGTTCAGTTATCTCTAGGGAGAGAAATTGAGAGATTTCTAAATTATTTATCTGCATTTTACATCTGCCAGTTCAGACCTTTGAATGGGTAGGTGATGATTTTTCATAGATTGGTTCCTTACGAGTTTTCGAAGTTGTGGGCATCTCACTTAACGTTGGTTGCGAAGTGATTTCGGTGGGAACGGTTTCCATGGGAATATCTTCTGAGGGGACCCTTGGTAATTTATGATTTATTACAAATATAGTCAGGGTATTCCATAAAGCTGCCAATAAGTGTAGAGAACATCCTGATTCGGTGGATTGCAAAAGCATTTAGAGTTGTGTCCATAAGAAATTTGAAAATTTTTAGACATATGTATATTCCTAATAAACTGCTGGTCACATCGCCAATAATCATAAATACACCATAAATTTTCTTCATTGTATTATTGGCTAATTTTTCTAATTCTTCCTGATTGAACAGGTTTAAAGTTGAAAATCCTTGGTTCAATACGGTTTTGTTGGCCATTCTATTTATGAGGATGTTAGTTACAGCCTGCCTTTCAAAGGAAAACAGTAAGATTTCCTGAGCATTTCGGATTTCTTCAGCGGTATAAATTCCACCTATCCCAAGAGGTTTTATTTCATCCAGCTGCATTTGAGGGTCTTCCATTATAGATAATTCACTGATGTGAAAACATACCACACGAGACTAGCGGTTGAGTAATCTCAATAAAGCATGTTTTACTCAGAATCTTTTCATACTTTTTCTGTTCCAACGCATAAATTTTAGTCTCAGACACAGTGTATGCGCTATTCAATTCGGGACTTTTTTTGTACGTCTCTTATAGAAATTGCTGTAATATTTGCAGCGGGATTTCTACAATCATATGCTATAAGCCCATCGGTTTTTTTTTCAACAGGGTAAAATGTTCCGACAATGGTCCATATCCAAATCAATATATCACTTATCATCATATTCAACTATTTCTCGTAACTTCTGTAACTGGAAGCTATAATCCACAGAGTATTGTGTTTCATTCACCACTACTTGTAAGCGGTTGCACCCTAGGCGGTAATTTATGACGTGGGTCGGCGTAAATAAGCGAGCTCTTTCGATAGCTATGTTAGACAGTCGGAAGGTCGTTGTCTCGTACGCCTGTCAAGCAAACACCCCTCTGATTCTAAAGTTGCAGGTAGATTCCTTGTGGGCAAAATTTCAGGGTTTTTACGATCGACTATTTTTACGTAATATTGTCTGTCATCGATCGGCGCGGGTATGCGAGAAGGGTTATTTTATTTCACGCACAGAGTGTTTACTTTTTGGGAGTCAATCTCCGTTATTGTTCTAGAATAATGATTTTTATTATTAAACACTATGGGATCGCGGACTTTATAAAAATGTTCTCTTTATTTACAGGGTGGGGAGATTTTCCCGTTCGTAGTACATTAAAATCATGTTTGGATTTTTCTTAATTACTCATTTCAACAATTATTGAAAAGTTACTTATGACTGACTAATACCTTCTATAATCTAGATATATGTATACATACAGTGCATTACTTAATTTACTGATGTTTACCTGACTTAGATAGGATCCAAGGTAACTCTTTAACAGCTCCCCGTGATCTAGTAGAATACCTGTGCGTAATTTCAGGAATACTTTCTCTGTCATCGTCCGACGTTTCACTCTGAATTTCATCATTCGGACTTTCCATAATGGTTTCCGGTAATTTATCATTTCAGCAATGTCTTGAACAACGTTATCTTGGATTCCTTTGATAATTTCCTTGTTTGAAAAACTTTTCTCTAAAACATTTATCATACGTATGGGTTTTTTCGTCCTTATTTTTACTTATTGATCTAGCTACTATCAACCCTTTTTATTAGCTTCCTTATCTTCAATGACTACGTTTTCTGACGTTAACCTATTCTGAAATTTGGCCATAACAAGTGACATTAGTTCTGGGAAGGTTAAGTCCTTAGACAAATAAATCCCTGTCACATAATTATTTTTCGTAGGTATGGTACTTTTTCGAATTCAGTCTTTTCTAGATCATTAGTCGTCACTAACATCTTAGTAGAAAAAAGATTCTCCCTCGGTGAATTTTCTCTATCGTTCAGACCATTTTTCGAAAATTTCCTCTCATCCACATTAATAATTTCCGTTGAACTACAGGCCACCTTATTCTCCATAATTTCATTACACTCAGTAGAAACCGCGGAAGCTTTCTCAGGGTTCCTTGATAATTTCTCCTTAATTTTACCATTTTCCTTTTCCTCTACTTTTTCCAACGTAATCTCCGTATTTTCCATACACTCAGTAGAAAGTGTTTTCTTACCGGTCAGATTCTTAGTATTTCTCTGTTTTGGCGGAATACTTCTCTCTTGTATACCACTTTCACCTTCTATCAAATTGAGTATCTTTCAACAATTTATTCTCTGGTAAAAGTTGATCGCTGCCCTTGGCATGCTACCGTATTGTTTGGAGGAAGGTTACCGTCCCTAGACGCAACTAACCCTCCCAAATTTTTATTTGCAAATGTCCTGTCTTCTTGAATCAATAGTTCCCAATTCCTGAGAGTTTTCCATTGTACTGGTAGAAGGCATCATCCTTAGACGATCCAGCCTTCACCTCGAATGTCGTTCAAAAACCTAGCACTATCTTGCAATTTAATTTTTTCCAATATACAGGATGCTCTGGGTTTAGCGTTACTCAACCCTTCCATTCCTAAAATAATTTCCTGCTCTGTTTCTAGCTGTGGAAACTTTTCTTTTCTCTGCTTTTCATTGTTCCTTTTTCTAAGCGTTTTGTTACGAATATTTTTTCTCCTGTTTTTCAGTTCTCTATTTTTCTTGACAGTATTTTCATCTTGTACATAAGCTGACTTTGAATTATCCACTAAATTTCCCCTTGAGGTGATCGGTCTCCAGTCCTGGTATGGAAATCCATTTTCGATTACTCGGCCATTTATTTTTGGGCGTGCACTCCCTCGAAAAATTTAGCTTTTCGTCAAAATTTCTTCCCTTCCATTTGTTCCATTGTGATGGTTAATTCGGACAGTCTCTGATTCATACTGTCAATTGTTTCCTTGAAAGTTCTTTCCATATTCGCAATTTTTTTCCATCAAAGCTTTTCCCTACCATTTTCTGTATGATAAATATTGTTTGGGTTCGTGATGAAGTTCAATTATCTGCTCCATCGAATATATTCTATTCGGTCGCCAATCTAATTTTACTTGATATTTCTGCTGATATGCTAACTCTAATATCATCTTAGTAGTCAGATGTTCAGTTTCAATAAGAATAAATTCGTGTTCAATTACTTCTGTCATTCAATCTGATGGGTGAATAACTGTTCCTATATAAGGAATAGAATGTCCCTGTACGTCGCAAGTTGAAACTTTTCTTCATATTTAATTTTCATACCACTGTGATACTAATGTGGGCCAACGATACTTCGGCGCCAGTTCTAAAAGAATGGTAGCGAAAAATCCATTAATTTCTAAAACTATAACATTTCTCTGGGCCTCTCCTGTTGTATAGGTAAGTATCGTTTGCTAGGCCTCCTATATGTTGAATTTTGACTTACTAGTGGCTGTTTGCGGTTCCCAAACGGAGGTAAATTGCGAACCGTATTGCCATTTAAATGTCGTCTATCAACATTTCTGGGACTTGTTTTATTTCGACAATTATTAGCCAAAGTGTCCTTGTTCGTTACAACGATAGCAGATCCGATTTTTTTCATTTTACAATTTCGAGCTTCATGTCCTTGGCGGCAATCGGGAATATAGGTACATTTGTTTGCTGGCTCATTCCAATTATATTCCTGAAATTTCTGTCCGTTGGTTTGGAAAAGGGGTTTTCAATTAATTCTTCTTTATCGGCTAAGTCAGAAACTTCCAATTTCCTGGGCTGCGGATAAGATACTTTTTCTAATGGGGTCAAACAATCCCATTGAAAATGAGTAATTATGTTTTGTTCATGTCGTTGCAACAATATTCTATCTAAATCGGGTTTTACCCCTGTTAATACTAAAATTTTAGCTGCCCAAACCTTCAAGCGTGCTAAATACTGACGTTTATGTTTCTGACCCGCTGTCTGCTTCTTAATTCTCTTTTGTCCTGCCCCGGTATTTTAGTTAGGCCTTGTTCCTGAAGCCCTTCTTCAAATCTTTTTATCCCACAGTGGTTCTTAATTGGCTGTCCCGTCTATTAATTGTTTGGCTTTCCCCCGCAATTTCAAACGTACTATCGATACAATTTGTAAATCTGTCGGTGATTTTCGATTGAATATAATAAAGGAAATTGTCCAAAGTAATAGCTATAGTAGGTTCCTGAATAGGTAAAACCTGCACAATCAGGAGCTGTCGAAGTAGATACCGTCGGTGGGGGGTAGTAAAATGTTTACTTCTTTCAACCAATATTTCCAATGATTCAAAGTAAGTCTGCATAAACGCTATATGCTTTTTTTCCACTTCAAAAAATTTCCTTTTTTTCGGTTAAATTTTCACCCTAACTTTAAATTTTACTTTTTTGTGAAAACCCTTATATGATTTAAAATTTAGATCAAATTTTACACAAAATGTTGTGGCTGTTAAACCACAAAAGTTTCTGATAGTACTTAACAAGAAAAACAATGTTTTACTGAATTTTCATTCTTATTTGCATTGGATAATTTTGAGGTTTTTGACATCCTTTGCGAGAATAACATATAGCTTTAAATTTTTTTTTTTTCTGTAAATGAACCTCGACACCTGACATCAATTGTCATGAGGCTTTCAGGGTGGACTTATAAAAAAACCACACCCTGTCCACCAATTGTTTTTGGGTTTGCTCCCACCCCGAGAGGGTTAATTTAAAAATTCAACCCCACCAAATGGGTGATGGTCGGTGGTTTTAATAATTACCCAAGTATGTATTAAAAGGGAGATCTTTAATCGCCCGGGGTTGTTAATCAAAGAGATCTTCGATTAACATAAGAAGATCAAAAGGCGGCTTTAGTCTTCCCTCTGCCCTGAGAGATAGTTGGCGTGGGTTGTTCATTTTATAATTCCCGTTTACAGACCTTACTATTATTCGAATTCCGGAAATAATGCACTGGACAGAGTAAATAAAAATGAATATAATTAATCCCAATCTTAAAATACATGCACAATCATTATAACATAACCAATCAAAACCAAATATGCTTTTGGTTGTAAAAAAAATTATAGAAGATGATAGTAAAGTCAAGTTTTGGTCTACGGGAAGTCACTAATATCAATATTTCTCTTCCCTTCTTATCCTTTTTTACTTTCGACTAAGGGCATAACCCTGTATATAAGTAACCAAAATATTTAGGAATGAGGTACGTGGAGAATTGACTTTCCAAACATGATCTTTCAAACTTTCTTACATAATTCTGGGTAAATCCTTGCACTTACATTAACAATTGGTTAGACGAATAGAAATTATTAATTTTATTCGCGCCTTCATTAATTTGGGTTATTATGGTTTTTTTTATTTACTTTCGTGTCTTGACTTTTTAGCTACTTTTCCTGGACTATGAATAGAGATTTTGAATGGTTTGAAAATTCAAAGTTTATGGTTTACACTAATAAACAGATGATGACCCGGTAGTTATTTGTTTTGTCGAGCCGATTTGACATTGTAGTTTCTCTTTGAACAAACTTATTTCGCACTAAGGTAGAGATTGATGATGCAACCAATTTGGGTTCATTTGAATTATCTTGAATTTCTCGTATGTGTTAATCCTTATTTCAGACTTGGAATTTAATTGTACTTGTAATAAAGATTTCCCAATTAAATGCTCGCTTTCATGGGTCAAGTATTCCCGATGACTGTCGAATTATAACTCCCATCTATCCTTTTAGATTCCAGTTTCTTTTATATATAGTCTCGATTTTCCCCCCCTTCGGTTGGGTTATTTCGTAATTTAATGCTTTATTTTTATTTTGAACTCATTAATACCAGCGGTAAAGAAAACTTCAAATAGACCGCCCATCAATGATTATTTATAGCTTTTTATGTGCGGTCAGCATCCGGGCCCTAGACAGGTCGGTCCCATTAACAAAATTAATTTATTGAACAAGAATTCTCCCATGATATTCACCCGACAAAGGTTATCTTCAAGCTAATAGGTCATTAAATGAACAATCCCAAAAAAATTATGCCTTCCTTTAAAATTACTGGTGCAGGTGTTAGAACTTGATAATGGTTATTTCTTTTTTCCAAAAAATTATGACTTTTGGGAAGGGGGTTCTACATTAGTGAAAAAAATACCCCCCAATCCTTCAAATCCCGCGAAAAAAAATTAAATTGATAAAACCTAAATTTTTTTTTTCCCTGAAATAAGCTACAATGAAATTTGTGAAGTCATTTCAAAATTGAAAAATTCAAAGTGTACGGATCTTATGACAACAATGTCAAAACGGTAAAAACCATAACCAACCTAAAATATTCCCCCCCCAAATTTGATAAACTCGTGCATGGGGAAAAAACATATTCCCAAACATTCTAAAACTGGCTAAGGTAATTCCTATTTAAAAAAAGGATCGGCTGAGGAACTATCAAATTACAGGCCTATTTTCTGGTACCGATTTCTAAAAAAATTTTTGAACACTGCTAAAAAAAAAAATTACTGAATATTTTGAATCAAACGACCTGTTTTTAAAAAAAGGCAATTTGGCTTTCGTAAGGAAAAATCTCCACAACTCTCTTAAAAAAACTTGTACAAGTTATAAATAATGGGGTTTTGGGGGGGTTTTTATGTCCCCCGGTTTTTGCCTAACTAAAGCATTTGATTGTGTTTCCCACGACCTACTATTAATAAACTAACTTAGTATAACTTT